>APFE031166637.1:0-46142 GCA_000404065.3 Pinus taeda | reverse complement strand
TAATACCCTACGCGAGCAAAGTTGTTTTATGCGCTATTCAGCTCACTCTTTTTTCATTGATAACCAGAAACTCTGTACCAGTTCTCCCAGATTTGCTGCAACCGTTTCTGTTCAATTATGATGCACAATCTTCGGCACCAGCTGGACCGTTCAGGAATCTCACTTATTGCTCAATTCAATCTGGCGTTTGCGTTGAATGTAAGCGTTCATGTATCCCAATAACCAAAACAGCAGCAGCTTTTAGGTTTTTAAAATTAAATAAATTGGATAGGAATTTCATAATTTATATTTAGATTGTTAATATTCCCGTGTGTTGCTTCTATAAAAATGGGAATAATAAACTCATTTGGATGATTATTTTTAAAATTTTAAATTTTAAATACAAAGTTTTTGAATTTTTCAAACAGATATGTACATCTGTTTACTAACACAAATTATACTCTACTATATAATATATTTAACAATTCCGACCTCTATCCCTAGGAACAAATTTTTCACTACAAAGTCTTTGAATTTATCAAACAACCTTTGTCGATCCCATAAAAAGAGAGTATTAGCTTGCTATTGATAAGCCTATATATATCTTCCGTTACCTTTACTTTGAAGATAAGAAGGACCATTATTTTTATCTCGGAATAAAGGACGCACTATAGACGTCGTACTCCTTTACCTTCTCTCACGACAGCCATCGAAAGTGTCTATATGGTTTTGTTAAATGACTACCAGACTAAATAATGCACGGGTCTCGTGAACTTTTTTATTATTCATTAAATTTTAATCATAATAAAAAAAAAGAAATTATAATGTGTATTCAAGCTTATGTGATTCATAATGAATTAAACAAAGTTTTTTGGTAGAAATCGCATGAGAAAATATTTTGGCCAACCAGTTTTGAACCAACAAGTGTGGTTCATCATATTCAGCGATGTAAAAATAGAAATCATAATTCTAAATATCTTTTAGTTCTCACACTTGTAACTAACAAGTTGGTAAATAAAAATTTACGACAAAATGGATTTAGGCTAGAAGGGATAGTGTTTAATACAATATTGGTTTTGAGTATGTTTTAAAATTGTGGATAATAATTTGTTTTATTAAGATTAAGTAAATAAGTTAATGGCCCAAGATCATAGGTATCTAACATTAATGAAAATGTGCCTCGATAGGGTAATTGAGATGGCTTAATTTTCCTTGAATAATAATGATCAATAAGTTTACATTGTTGTCAAATTTAGTGATGAGTAATACAGTCAATCATTGTTGTCCTCATTAATTTCACCCAAAAAAAATATTTAAAATGCACCCTAATGACTTAAGCACTCATTATTGCATCATGCTCAATATTGCAGCTGCATTGAGTGAGCAGCATATGAGTATAAGCAATTTAATTCCTGAGATGGCATAAAAACCCAAGAATACCATGAATAGATGTAACCATGATTGATGGGAAGGGTCATTTTGACTCTAAAGTGGAAAACCTTTGAAGGGGCCTGTTTTCTGTGTGATTTTTCTGCATCCCTGAAATGTTCGCTCTGACTCATTGGTGAATTTTCTTGTTCTTGTTCTCGTTCTTTTGGCTTGATGGGCAATTTTCTTTCTTTTTTCTTTGACTGAATTTTTTTTTTATCTAAAGAGTGCGCGTGGACCACGGGGCCTTTTTTTTATTTGACAAAGATTTTATGTTGGACTTACATTAAATATTCAAGTATGTTGTAAAATAGAAGTCAAAATTAATAGTATTTATTAAAATATGTAATTGTAAAGTGATATGATAAATATTGGTAATTTTATATATTTTGAGTTAATTTTGAAAGATGGTTAGGATATTTTTTCCTCTTGAGCTTATATGTGTAGTTTAATTGGAAATAAATTAATTCGTATTTTGTTTTTCACACAAATGTTGTATGGTAATTTAATTTTTGTTAGACAAATTATAAAATATATAGTGGATATGAGTAAATGTTTAAAATGTAATGGATCATCAAACTTAATATGATAAGGATGTAAGTATGAAATCTACAAAAGGGGATTTAATTCTGTATCCTAAAAACACATTATAATAAGTATTAACACCATCTTAACAAAGTATATTCATACAATCTCATGTATATTAATTATTGATATTGTACAACTAATAAAATATGAAATAACTAGGAATTGCACTAGATGTTGCAAAGCAAACGCCATAAGGCACATAATTTGATCATCAATCTTAACCTCTGATAAATTTCTTGGGCGATGTTCATGGACCTGCCTCCTATTCTTATACTCATACATCCTGGTAAATAAATGAGTAAGCTCAGCCAACTTATGAGACTGACCAGAAGCCAAAACTGTTGTGGATGGATTCTCAGACAAAACAATCTCATACCCATCTCCGTATGAGCTCATTCCTTCTGCCATCGGCTGCCAAAACATGGCCCCTCCATCCGATCCTCCCCATCTAGCAAATGCATATACATTTTTATAAACCACATCAAGTAAATTCTCTCTCAATCGTGTGGAATCTCGGGTCTTTGTAAGATTTCCCAAATAATGCAAACATAACTGGATTTTTCAATATCTTACTTCCATCTTCCAAATGGCTCTTTATCCAACTCTACAAAAATGAAAGTTGGGTCTCCACATCTCTCCAAGCAAGCCTTTGAAAGTTCAAATCATAGTTCAATATATCATAGCAAACTCAAACATTATCGTCAAGCAATGAACACTTGTTACTACAATAACGAACTATCTGCATATAAGATCACATGAATGAATGCAGAAGGAGTTGTGACTCAATCATTTTTTGTAAAAACCAACCTCTCAAATATAGATAGAATTCCGGAGAACAGATCTAAGTTTGTAAAACCCTATCAACCTCAAACTTTTAATCACTCCTATACAGTATAAACAGGGGAAGAAAAGATAGAGGCTTACCATATGTTAGGTTAGGAATGAACTGTTGCAAAATCAGGTCCTCTAATGTAGTTATTAGTGATGAAATCCATGCCCACAGAGAAGCCTGGATTGATCTCTCTTTTGTATTCTCCATAGAAACCTTGCAAACCAACCTCCAGAAGATGGTTTCCATCAATGGATTTGACATGGCTAACCATCTCCTCTGTCCATCCTTGTTTGCTCATCATAGTCAAAGCACTGCTATGTTTACTCACAACACTTACCATCATTACCAAAATAATGAATCAATAGAAAGGAAAATTACCCAAAGTCAGATAAATGGCCAAGAAACAGTGTTTCTGTCAAGTTTTTGTTTTTTGACCATTTATTGGAAACACTAACTGTTCTACCATTTTAGTGACGTGGGGTTTCAAAAGTGTATTAGGAATAAAATGGGAAAAGTTTGCACACTGACTGAAAATTAGTTGCTGACATAAATTTTAGATTACCAATAGTGGATTCAACTCTATAGTATACCGTGAAATATTTCAAGCAGGCTCATATCCCAAACCTCAAAGTGGCAGCAGTGAAGTTGGGATGTCACAGCTCCAGGAAACATGTGTGCAACTACATGCATTCAATTGTCAAATGAACTGAACTTTAAGTCTTGAACTTAGTGGGCGCCCAAGATTAACTAAATTCTTGCATGTACTTTCCTCCATCTTGTTGTTTGTTTCTTTCTTCATTTAGTCAAATGGTACAATTGTACTCACATGACCTTTATCACCCTCTTTATCAATCTCTATTGAGTTTCTACAACCCAATGGCCCCTAAAAAATGTTTCTAGGCTCTAGTTCATCCTCTCTATGGTAAATTAACCCCAACAGTGGTGCATACATCCCCCTCATTAGTAAATACAAGTTGAGGTTATCTTTAGATAGAACAAGTTCAATCCCAATTGAAAGTAAAGCTAGAGTTGACCTACAAAGTGCAAAAGAGACTAGTAGCAAAAAAACTCAGGTAGTTAAAATGCTTTCTACCACTTTATGTTAGCCCATGGAAGTTATTGAGATGTATGTTGACTCGCTCAATGAATCCCTTACAAACATCACACTTGTTGGCTTCGAGAGTATGGTAAAATTTTAAATTTTAGCTTCATAAAGACTTTGGATGTGTCATAATGAAGTATTAACTCACAACACAAGACTGGTCAACTAACTTTAAAGTAGCTACTACCAACGACTCTACCATTTTAATTGAGCCAATCACTTAAAGGTCACTCTTTACAAAATTGTGTATTGTCAAAAATAATTGTTAATCTCTCCCATGAGACTTGCAAACTTGTAATGAATCCAATCCTTGCAATAGATATGGATAGTTTAATAACATTGTTTATGCCAGCAGCTAGATCACTGCTTTTAAATGGAAAATGAAACCTTCCATGGGAAATGCACTCTATTGAAGAAGATCATTGCTTTTCATGGGCTAGATTCAGCCTTTGAGATGAAACAAACCCCAAAATATAAACCATCATTAGTTTTCACCTGCTTTGATCTTCTTCATTGAAGCCCAACCATAAAACATAAATAACCTTAACATTAATCAATTATCCTCCTTCAATGTTACTCTCTCAATGAACTCACAACTAATAACAACTGAACTTCACAAAAATTAAAATGTGCAATCAGTGTAATGTCAACAGACAAAATACTGCAATTTACAACACACAAATTAAAATTTGTACTCAGTGTAACAACTAAAAAAATACTTCAATTTATAACATGAAACATGCATCTGAGTTACCAATGAAGTTTCAGACTGTAAAGAAATTATATCTTCCATACCTACTACTGGAGCAATTATGTAGCATGAGCCACCAAATTGAACTTACAGGCTTTGTATGCTATCCTTGGTCCAAACATGGTGAAATTTGTCTTCAATTCAAAAGGCTCCCGCTGATCAGAAACACCAAATCTATAGGCATAATATTCAACATAATCCTTCTACATAAGTAACAGAAAACAAATCACAATGACATAGAATTCTCCAGGCTACCTGTCACCTGAATACTTACTACAGATAGGGTGAACATATCCTCCATCTCTATGTACTAGATAACTTTCAATGTAAATGAAAGCAAACACACATAATGTAAAACAATAGTGCAAACTAAAACGTTATCATCAAGCAATGAACACCTGTTACTATAATAATGAACTACTTGCCTATAAGATTACATGAATGATTAGAACACTAGCTGTGACTTACTCAATTTCTATAAAAACCCAACATCTAAAATATAGATAGAAGTCCAGAGAACATATCTATGTTTGTAAACCTATAAATCTCAAGCTTTTAATCACTCATATATAGTATAAACATGGGAAGAAAAGATAGAGACTTACCATATGTCAAGATATGAATGAATTGTTGCAAAATCAAGTCCTCTGATTTTGTTATTGGTGATGAAATTTTTGCCCACAGAGAACCTAGATTGATCTCTCTTTTGTATTCTCCATAAAAACCTTCCAGACTAGCCTCTAGAAGATGGTTTCCATCAATGGATTTGACATGGATATCCATCTCCTCTATCCATCCTTGTTTCCTCATCATATTCAAAGCACTACCATGTTTACTAACAACACTTACCATCATTACCAAAATAATGAATCATTAGAAAGGAAAATTACCCATAGGTAGATAAATGGCCAAGAAACAATGTTTTGGTCAAGTTTTTGTTTTTTTACCATTTATTGGAAACACTAACCACTCTACCATTACAGTCACATGGGGTTTCAAAAGTGTATTAGGAATAAAATAGGAAAATTTTGCACACTGACTAAAAAGTAGTCACTGACAAAACTTTTAGATTACCAACAACGGATTCAACTCTATAGTAGACCATTGACTATTCCAAGAGGGCTCATGTTCAAAAACTCAAAGTGACAGGAGTGAATTTGGGATGTCACACCTCCAGGAAACATGTCTGTAAGTGCATGCATTCAATTGTCAAATGAACTAAACTGTAAGGCTGAATTTAGGGGGCACCCAACGTTGACTGGATTCTTGCATGTACTTTCCTCCATCTTGTTCTTTGTTTCTTTCTTCATTTAGTCATATGATACAGTTGTACTGTCATGACCTTTATCACCCTCTTTGTTGATCTCTATTGAGTTTCTACAACCCAATGGCCCCTACAAAATGTTTCTAGGCTCTAGTTGATCCTCTCTAGGGTACATTAACATTGGTGCATAGGTCTCCCTCATGAGTAAATACAATTTGAGGTTGTCTTTAAATAGAAAAAGTTCACTCCAAATTGAAAGTAAAGTTGGAGTTGACCTACAAAGTGCAAAAGGGACTAGTAGTAGAAAAACTCAAGAAGTTAAAATGCTTTCTACCACTTTGTGTCAGACCATGGAAGTTATTGAGATGCATGCTGACTGGTTCAATGAATCCCTTACAAACATCCCCCTTTCTGGCTTCAATATTATGGTAAAAGTTTAAATTTTAGCTTCATAAAGACTTTGGATGTGTCACAGTGAAGTATTTACTCACAACACAGGACTTGTCAACTAAGTTTAAAGTAGCTACTACCAACAACTCTACCTTTTGAATTGAGCAAATCACTTAAAGCTTACTCTTTACAAAAATGTGTATTGCTAAAAACAATTTCCAATCTCTCCCATGGGATTTGCAGACTTGTAATGAATCCAATCCCTGCAATAGATATGGATAGTTTAATAACACTGTCTATGCCAGCAAATAGATCATTGCTTTTGAATGGAAAATGAAAGCATTCCATGACAAATGCACTCTTTCGGAGAAGATCCGTCCTTTTCATGGGCTAGATTCAACCTTTGAGATGAAACAAACCCCAAAAGATAAACCATCATTAGTTTGCACCTACTTTAATCTGCTTCATTGAATCCCAAGCATAAAAGATAAATAACCTTAACATTAATTAATTCTCCTTCTTCAATGTTACTTTCTCAATGAAGTCACAACTAATAACAACTGAACTTCACAAAAATTAAAATTTGTAATCAGTGTAATGTCAAATCATAAAATATTGCAATTTATAACACAAAAATTAAAATGTGTAATCAATGTAATGACATACATGAAACATACAATAGATATGGATAGTTTAATAACATTTTCTGTGCCAGTAGCTAGATCACTACTTTTGATTGGAAAATGAAATCCTTTCATGACAAATGCACTCTTTCGGAGAAGATCCTTCCTTTTCATGGGCTAGATTCAACCTTTGAGATGAAACAAACCCCAAAAGATAAACCATCATTAGTTTGCACCTGCTTTAATCTACTTCATTGAAGCCAAGCCATAAAAGATAAATAACCTTAACATTAATCAACTCTCTTCCTTCAATGTTACTTTCTCAATGAACTCATGGCTAATAACAACTAAACTTCACAACAATTAAAATTCATAATCAGTGTAATGTCAATTGACAAAATACTACAATTTATAACACACAAAATAAAATTTGTAATCAATGTAATGACAACTGATAAAACACTGCAATTTATAACATGAAACATATATATGAGTTACCAATGAAGCTAAATGTAAAACATTTATATCTTCCATACCTCCTATTGGAGAAATTATCTAGCATGAGCCACCAAATTGAACTTACAAGTTCTGTATTCTATCCTTGGTCCTAACAGGGTGAAAATTGTATTCAATTCAAAAGGCTCCCAGTAATTAGGAACACCAAATCTATAGGCTTAATATTGAACATAATCCTTCTACATAAGTAACAGAAAACAGATCGCAATGACATAGAATTATCCAATCTACCTATCATTCAAATACTTACTCCAAACAAGGTGATTATATCCTCCATCTCTAAGTAGTAGATACCTTTCAATGCAAATGAAAACAAGCACACAATAAGTAGAGTATTAGTTGTTTCCCACCCTAGCATCCAAAACAGGAGGAAAAGTAGTAGTTTTAAACATCATTATGCACTATAAATTGAATAGATTTCCATTCTTTTGTATCTTGACCAAAAGAGTGAAAATTTCCATTCGCACTTACTCTAAAACATTACTAGTATACCCCATAGGAACACTTTCCATTATTGAAATGATGGAAGCAATCAACATGTCACACAACAAATTTTTAACTAACAATATTGGAGATGAACTTGATGGTTGTGTGGAAGTCACTGCACACACGAAGGTTTTTTTTTATCCAAATAAGCATCCCTAAGATTGTGCTAATGAGACCAAAATAAATTACAAGTTTCTCACTATGATTATAGAAGGATAGCTCGTGTTTGATATTATGTCGAATAAGGTTCCTGACCCACTTCCTCTAATTGTTTGTTTAATCTCTCCAACTCTACACAGATATCATATATTTGGGGATGAGATCTGTCTCCTACTAGAAATGAATTAATCTTGCGCTTCGCTTGAATCCAACTGCATTCTGGCTAGTTATTCACCCTCCTATATTTCATCATTTTCCATCTAGCTCTTCATGGATCTCCTCTGTTTGTGTATGAGATCTTTCTTCGGCTAGATATATATGCATCCTATTCTTCACTTGAGTCCAGCTGCATCCCAGTTCCTTAATTACCCTAGCAACCAAAACAAGAGGCAGAGTAGTAGTTTCAGACATCACAATGCATTATAAATTGAATAGAATAAAATTCTATTGTGTCTTGAGTCTCGACACAGGACAAATGAATGCAGATTTCCAATATTTGATCACTTTATGGGAAATATGGTCCATTTCAGCCATGAAGAGTCTCCTCCTCTTTGTGAATTTCTTGAATTTGGTAATACTGAAGCAATGAGGAAAAAAAACTACTATTGAGGTATAATATGGAGCAAAATCCCACCATGGTGATATGCCATTGTAGTACCACCATTGTATATTAATCCTTATTCTAGCTCAAGTAAGCACGGACAGAAATTAAAAAGAAATTAAAAATGCAAATCTTTTTGGATTTAAAATATCTCGAGTTAAGATGGATTTAAATTGGTGTACAAATACATAATAATTAATATTTGGTTTATTTTCCTACAATTATTTTTTATATTACGGATTTTACTTTTTAGGGTTGGTTTAGGCCACATGTTGCATTTGAGTTAGACATTGATATTGTACATCTCCCTCATACAAGGTTGTAGAATAGGCCTCACTTGTCTTAGTGCAATGAGAAAGAAGATGCAACATTGCATAGGAAGAATAAGCACTTACTACTATAGGCTTAGGCTTACGATGCATCAACCAATAATGTAGGAGGCTACATTTTTTCAATACCAATTGGATGGTGTCTCCTTACAAATAAAACAAAGGTGTTGTACAAGGCCAACATTGTGGAAGATAAAAAGTAATGTGACCTATCTAATCGTAATCTGGTAATAGATAATGGAAAAGATTATAGCACTTTTGAAGCATACGATATAAATGAAAATTTAAGTGTTGGAGGAACTTAAAAAAAAATGAACTACTAGCAAAGGAGACTAAAATTGCAATCAAGGGAAACATGAAGCATTATGCATAGAATAGGAAACTTTGATGGAACTAAAACATATTGAACAATGTTGGACCTGCCAAAATATCCTAGATAAAATAGGATATATCATGTAATTGTGTACATGTTAAATGGTCAGAAAACATATCTCTAGATTTATCAATGCATCTCTTTTTTCCAATTGGGCCATTTTATTCCCTTAGGTGGAAATAATGTTACTAATCAAAGGCAATAACTGTAAACTGATCAATGAAAATAAACTTCTATCTGCAAAAAATTAATCATAAGCATCTACATTGGGTAACATACCTCTTCCACTGATGGTCCTTCCTTGTGTCTCCTTTGCACATGATCTCCCACAGAAACCAAGATAAAAGAAATATAATTTTTAGGTTCAAGGCTCAAGCCAAACTTTTACCACACTCATCAATTTTAAAATAGATAACATGTTTCAAATAGTAACATTTCATTTCAAACCTCGAACAAAAATGTAAAATAATGGTCGAAACAAATTGAGACTCAAGCTTACCAACCTCTACTATTTTTTAAAAATGTTATGCTATAAGAATCATAATCTCTTGGCACTAAAAGAAACCCTCTTATGAATGGCCATTTTGAACTACCTAGAACATTGCAAAAAAGCAAATTGGCATCCACATTAAACAATTAAAGAAATGATCCTTTTTCAAGAAGGTGGAGGACTGGTGTTTTCATGGGAGAATAGATGCAAGATAGTGATGGGGGTTGCATCTGCATTGGCATATTCACATGGTAGATGGGAAACGAAGCTAGTTCACAGAGATGTTAAGTCCTATAATATAATTTTCGATGGAAATTTCAATTCAAGGCTATGAGATTTTGGGCTTGCTCAGCTTATAGAGCACAATAAGAGCCCTCATGCAATGAACACCTGTTACTATAATAATGAACTACCCACCTATAAGGTTACATGAATGAATGGAACACCAGTTATGACTCAATAAATTTCTGTAAAAACCCAATATCTTAAATATAGATAGAAGTCCAGAGAATAGATCCAAGTTTGTAAAAAACTATCAATATCAAGCTTTTAATCACTCATATATAGTATAAACATGGGAAGAAAAGATAGAGCCTTACCATATGTCAGGATAGGAATGAATTGTTGCAAAATCAAGTCCTGTGATTTGGTTATTGGTCATGAAATTAGTGCCCACAAAGAAGCCTGGGTTGATTTCTCTTTTGTATTCTCCATAAAAACCTTCCAAACCAGCCTCCAGAAGATGGTTTCCATCAATGAATTTGACATGGCTAGCTATCTCCTCTATTCATCCCTGTTTTCTCATCACAGTCACATGTTTACTCACAACACTTACTATCATTACCAAAATAATGAATAACTTGAAAGGAAAATTACCCATAGGCAGATAAATGGTCAATAAACAGTGTTTCTATTAAGTTTTTGTTTCTTGACCATTTACTGGAAACACTAACTGTTCTACCATTCCAGTGACATGGGGTTTCAAAAGTGTATTAGGAATAAAATGGGAAAAATTTTCACGCTGAGTGAAAAGTAGCAGCTGACAGAACTTTCAAGTTACCAACAGTGGATTCAACTCTATAGTAGACTATTGAATATTTCAAGAGGGCTCATATTCCAAACCTCAAAGCAGCAACAGTGAAGTTGGGTTGTCACAGCTCTAGGAAACATGTGTGTAAGTGCATGCATTCAATTGTCAAATGAACTGAACTACATGGCTTGAACTTAGTGGGAACCCAACCTTGGATGAATTCTTGCATGTACTATCCTCAATCTTGTTCTTTATTTCTTTCTTCATTTAGTCATATTGTACAGTTGTACTAGCATGACCTTTATCACCCTCTTTGTCGATCT
Organism: Pinus taeda; assembly: GCA_000404065.3. NCBI lineage: Eukaryota > Viridiplantae > Streptophyta > Pinopsida > Pinales > Pinaceae > Pinus > Pinus taeda. Next base: position 34,878 of record APFE031166637.1, on the reverse strand, counting down.
CTATTGAGTTTCTGCAACCCAATGGTCCTTGAAAAATGTTTCTAGGATCTAGTTGATCCTCTCTAGGGTACATTAACCCCAACATTGGTGCATAGATCTCCCTCATGATTAAATATAATTTGAGGTTGTCTTTAAATAGAACACGTTCACTCCAAATTAAAATTAAAGCTGGAGGTGACCTACAAAGTGAAAAAGAGACTAGTAGTAGAAAAACTCAGGTATTTAAAATGATTTATACTACTTTGTGTCAACTCATGGAAGTTATTGAGATGTATGTTCACTGGTTCAATGAAGCCCTTACAAACATCCCACTTGCTGGCTTCGGGAGTATGGTAAAAGTTTAAATTTTAGCTTCATAGAGACTTTGGATATGTCATAGTGAAGTATTTACTCACAACACAAGATTGGTCAACTAATTTTAAAGTAGCTACTACCAACAACTCTACCATTTGAATTGAGTCAATCACCTAAATGTTACTCTTTACAAAAATGTGTATTGCTAAAAACAATTCCCAATCTCTCCCATGGGACTTGCAGACTTGTAATGAATCCAATGCCTGCAATAGATATGGATAGTTTAATAACATTGTCTATGCCAGAGCTAGATCACTGCTTTTGAATGGAAAATGAAATCCTTCCATGACAAATGCACTCTTTCAGAGAAGATCCTTCCTTTTCGTGGGCTAGATTCAGCCTTTGAGATGAAACAAATCCCAAAAGATAAACAATCATTAGTTTGCACCCGCTTTAATCTTGTTCATTGAAGCCCAGCCATAAAAGATAAATAACCTTAACATTAATCAATTCCCCTCCCTCAATGTTACTTTCTCAATGAACTCACAACTAATAACAACTGAACTTAAAATAAAAATAAAAAAAATCGTAATCAGTGTAATGTCAACTGACAAAATACTACATTTATAACACAAAAATTATTTGTGTTACATAGAATGTAAGTTGCAGTATTTGGTAGTGTATGGGAATTATTTAATAATTGATACTATGGTCAAATTCGTAGTGCATTATTTAAAAATATTTTAATTTATTCATTATGTGAAACTCTCTTCAAAGAGTAGAAAAAAGCCACTTGTAGTTTGAATTGGAATGCAAATAATTTCTTACATTGAATTTCTAAATATGGATTTATGGTTTTAATGTGCATTAACTTATTTAGTTTGGTTCATTTTATCCATCATCATTCATACAACTGCAATAACAATAGGGAATTATGGAGTGTTAGTGAGGATGCATGGATACGAATTCTGAAAGACAAGTGGCATGGCTCGTCGTCCTTGATGAGGCCTCATAGAAAATCTAGTGAAACTGTTAAGATTTCTCATTTTAGCTTCATTATTAGCCAATACAACTATGGAGATTCAAATTAAATATTGTGGGTTTATTAATTTTTTAGTTGATTTCATTGTATATGATATTTTCCTTGCCATCATGCAATATTGTTGTCTATAGGGCCTTCTATAGGAAATTTAGAGGTTTTCTTGCTGGCATGGTGGTTGCCATTTATCAGGTTTGATGCCTCTTGCTAATCCTTAATTCAAATTGAGGTGAATATACAATATAGTAGTGGTATTGAGAATCAAGCAAGAGGTGTGCTAAATTTTGGATCAAATAGACAAAATTTTGTCACATATGTAAAATATTACCATGACTTGTTTGTAGGCTGTTGAAGATGGTGTAGACATTTTGAGCCTTTCCGTTGGACGAAATAATCCAACTTCAAGTGGTAAAGTGCTACATTTCTCAATCTTTTTTATGTTTCCATTCTTTCTAGTATAAAAGAAGGGGTTTTGTAGAAAAAACTTGAGGAAATGGTGGTCCATAGCTCAAATAATGGTATTTTTTAGTCCATCAATAAATTTTGTAGAAGTTGGTGTAAATGATTGTATCTACAAAAGTACACTAGCATCAACTAATTGTTGTAGTCAATTCCTGACATGTGAAAATGGACACTATGTGCAACCCTGACATGCAAAGGTCAGTCTGATTCTCTCATTCCAAGAATTGGTGCAATGCTAAATTATTTTTGTCTGATATCTAGTCTGAGTGCCAAAACGTTGAAGCTTTTAACAAGACTATGATTCAAGGTAGAATTATTGTTTGTGGATATTCATATAACTTTGCATATGGTGGTGCATCTATAAGAAACATATCATAAATTTCAAATAGTTTAGATGCAGTTGGGTTCATCTTGGTTGTGGAGTCTCTGTTTCCAGGAGCTAAATTTGATCCAGTTCTAATGAGAATTATAGGAATTATTATCAAAGAAGTAGATCAAAAATAGGTATAATTTACAATATCAACATTTTTGAGTTGAACTGTTACATGTTTTTTTGGAGTCCCTAGCAAATATTTTCTAGTTGTTATCACTCCAAAATTTCTCTAGAGTTGTTGTGAAAGAAATGATAGAGGTAACCACAAACCTACTTTGGAGATAAGGAACTAGCCTTCCTAATGCTCAGAGAGGGACCTCTCTTTATGATTTAATTTTGTTTAGTTAATTGATTTTAGGCTAGTTATGATTGTGCTTGGGTTTTGATTTTGATTTGGTGGTGGGATCACTTACTTAGATGGATAGAGGGATGTATTTTACCATTGAGCTATGGGGTCAAATGTCAAGCAAACCGGACTAGATTAAGTTCTAAAGATAGTGTTTATAGGGCAAGATAGATGAGTAAATTCAGATCTTAAGGCTGGATGGTGAAGTGGTTTTCAATTGGATCCAAGGAGATATTAAGGGTTCCTTAAACCAGATAATGAAGGAAGTGAAAGAGGTCAACCGGGATGGGAGAGCAATTAAGGATTCTCAGATTCAGATATCAAAAGAAAACATTAAAATGATTAACTATTCAAGACAAAGTGTACTTAAGCAAATTCTGAAATAAATTTCCAGTTAATTCATTCAATTTAGATAACATGCAAGTTTGTGAAATACATAAGAAAACAACAATTTGACAAAGAAAATACTTCACTGAAGTAGCTCAACACATGAATCCTGTAATGCAATCTATTTATTACTCAGTCCAGTGTGCTGACTTGAAAAATTGGTACAGTGAACCCTCAGGTTACAGATCAATACAACTATAGAAATGTCTAGCAATCCACCACTATACCTCGAATTATGAAGTATTTATACAAAACATAGTTTACAAAATATTCCAAACTGTCTTGGGAATTAATCTAGGAAAAAGAAATATCTTCATGCAAGAAGATAGAGACAGATATTCAACTGATGTAAGTTGTCCCTGTTTATTTGGCTGTGTTGTCTCTATGCTTTGATATTTTGATGTTTATTCTCCTTTAATGTTGGTCTTCTATGTTGGCTGCTCTTTTTACTTTTCCCTTCCAACTGATACACTTTCAGTTGATACTCTTTCATCTAGTTGATCTGTCACTTTTCTTTCATTGTGTTGTTTTCACTTTTACTGTGCATTTTTACAGTAATTCATTTAACTTTTCCCATGTGTCTACATCTGGTAATTTGATATTTACCATTTTCCTGTAGATTTCATCCGCTTCTTTGTACTTGGAAAAGGTGGTTTTGTTCACAAAAAGGTGTTTTACCTCATGCTGGAGGTAAAATAGGTTCTCAAATGTCTGATACAGAACCTTCCCTGTAGGCATCCCCTTCATAGAGGAATTATTGGCTTGATCTCTTGCCACCTCTCTGATTCTCCTATTATAGTCTCCCTATGGCATCAATTTATCATTTATCACCAAGGGATTTGGCAGACCTTTCAACCTTAAAACATCAAACTTTACCATGAAATTGTCTATAGCCAACTGCATGGTTTAGCATTTGTCCTCAAGGTTCATCATCAAATTCCTCTTGGTGAGCACCTTTCTCACTTCTAGTATGGTGCTAGTCCTCTCAGCTATGTCCAACTCCTGCAATTCATATTTGTTCTTAGAGTTAAGAAAATGGATTATTCTAGTGGCTTCTTCTAGCATCTCTCCAAGTTCAGCCTTAACTCTCTGAATTGCTTCTGTAGCCTCTTTGAATAAATCATTTTGTTCAAATCTGACTTGAATGGATGGCCAAATATCATTGACAAAGTCAATGGTATTGGCCCATAACTGTTCTTTAGCTTGGCCAAGTGGCTCCTTTAATGTCAATTCTTTTTCCAAGATCTTCATTCTTTCAGTCAACTTGGTTGACTTTTGAACTTCATCCTTGTGCATAATCTGTGAAAGCTTATTCCTTTTCTGTAGATTTGTTATCTTTCCTTTAAGTTTATTTATCTCTATGGTATGAATGGACATGCCCTCCATTGATTTGACCAATTTGCTTGCCTCATCACTTGGTTGTGCTGCTGCTGTTGTTGAAACTGTTGTTGATGTTGATGTTGTGGCAGCTGGAAGTTTTGTAGCCAGTGGAGCTGTAGGAGCCAATGAAGCTTCCAAGGTTGATGGAACTGCTATAGTGACTGTTGGAATGGCAATGGCAGTGGCTGTTTCAAGGCTGGCTTGTTTCAACTGTATCAAATTGTCCAACTCCTTCTCAATTTCTTTTAATTGATCATTCAATTGGAGAATGAGATCCATCATCTCTTCTTGCTGGGTTTGACTCTCAAGGACCTCCTTGGTCTGTGGATGCTTTGAATGAGGCATCTTCAGTTGTTTCTTCAAAGCAGCAATATCCTCATTCTTCTTTTTTATTAATTTCTCTATAGCTTTGACATCATTGGGATTATACCCAAGCTTAATCGCCAAGTCTTCCAGTGACTTGATTCTATTGTCCTTTACCTATGAGGAGGCCTTTTCCATCTTGTACTGTGCAGTGATATTATCCAATGAAATTTGAATTTTGTGCACAATCATAACTTTATTTGTCATGGTGGAATAGATCATCTCACCTGCCTACTTATGGAACTCAATTTGGTCAATGGGGTGAACATCCCTGGCCAAAACTTCAAAATTTGTTTTCTTATAGTTAGTTGAGGATTTGGCCTATTGGACTATAGGCTGCATTTTTGGTTTTCTAGCTACATCATTTGAATCAAACAAATCTTCTAATCGGACTAATCCCTTGGGAAAAAATTTATGTTTAAGGTTTAAACTTTCAGGATCATAATTCATTATTTCTTCTATTTCTACCTTTTCTAAGTTATCTATTTCTAATTTAGTGAAACTAGTGGGTTTATCTATGTCTAAAACATTTATATCTATCTTACTATCTATGTTATTACATACTGTACAATCAGTATCTATGTTATAGTTTTGAAACTCTCCTTCAGCATTCATGAAATCATAGGTTTGAGAATCTCGTGAGAAAATCTGCCAATATTTCAAATTTTTAGGTATAACAAGCCTATGTCTCACTTCTGTAGTGTACTTGTGGTTGGGCTGAAAAGGTAATTTGCAGGTACTAGCAAAAGTCGCCAGACTGTGAGATTGCATGTTTTGTTTCCTAGGAATGGTAGCAAAATCAGTTTCAAGAAGGTCCTTAATTAAATCTAGGACAGTCTCTCTGTATTGGATAAGTCTGGGATTATTCACAGAGTATTCTCCTTTAATTTGTTTTATAATCAAGTCTGAGTCTCCCATGATAGAATCTCTCTTGGCTCCAAGTTTTCTAACAATTTTTAGTCCTAAGATTAAAGCTTCATATTCTGCCATGTTGTTTGTGCATTTAAATATTAATCTAAAGGCATGACCTTCAGAATGATTATTTTCCATGTTGTGAATCCAAACTCCTGCGCCTGCTCCTAATCTATTTACAGAACCATCAAAATCTAAATGCCATAGAGACTCATGAAATATTTTTTCACTATCAAGTGTTTTGTACTTTTCTTCTACAGTTGTGATTTCGGTTTTGTCATTTTCTGAATTATACAAGATGAATGAGTCCATATCAGAATCCATTGAGTATATAGGGTAATTTTGTGGTTTTTTTGAACTACTTACCCTGTACTTCATTTCTCTGTAAATTTTTCTTTGTTGTCCAAACACAGATATGGTGGCATATGACATGTCCAACTATAGATATCCTTATAATTTTTCTCCCCTTGAGCGAGATAAGAACATTCGATACTTGGGTGGGATATCAGCAATTACTATGTTCATGAAAATACTCTTTGTTGGTCACTAGACTAGAGTTACACACAAATCTTTAATCAAGCTAACGCATTTGACTTGGCTAGAATCAAAGGAAAATAAGTCCTTGTATGGTCTGGTTATATCTAAGTTTAGTCTCTCCATGATTGCTTTAGGCATTAGGTTATGGGATGCCCCTGAATCTAGAATAGCATTATGTAAGATTTTATCATGAACATTCAAGCGAATATAGAATGGAGGGATAGCCCCTTGTTGATGTTTTCCATTTACTTCTAGACAAAATAACAACTCAGATTGATCATCTTTAAGGTTTACAACATCTTCTCATTCACCTATGTTTAATGTTTCAGTGATTTGTGTCCTGTATGATTCATTTTTCACTAGCTCGGTTAAAGGAACTGATATTTTCAATTTGGCTATCTCAGTCTTAATGTTAAATGGCAATTGCGATTTGCTTGATTGTATGAGATCTTCCTTAGAAAATGTGGTATGTGTAGCATTATCTTATTTTTCAACATTTGGTAATTCAGTTTTTGGTTCAACAATTTTGTTTTAAATTATCTTATTTGGAATGGTCTGATTAACAGTCTCAGTTTGAGTTTTAGTTGAAGTTATATCTACAATTTTTGGGCAAGAAGGCTCCTGAGTTCCTCTAGGGAGAATTCGAAGAACTTTAGTCATGGGAGCTTCTTTTATCTTTTTAGTTTGGGTCTGGAATGTTTTCTTAGATGGAATTTCATTATTCTTTTTGCTTCTAAGGCTATACTGTTTGTGGACTTCATAAATAGCATATTCATAGCCTTGTTTGTAGTCAAAGGACTCCCAAGATTCTAATTTCAATTGTTGTAACATGTGAATTTCCTATTCTTCCTGAGTAAGAAAAACAACATCTTCATTTTTAATTCCTAATAGGTTTATCTGGGTATCCTCCTCTTCTTCATGGTTTTGTGAACCCTCAACATAGTTTTCCTCGAAAGGATGTCTAATATGTTGATCTGGTATAACATTTTTTCCAGTGTTAGGATTTTTCCTCAAGTTGGGGCTTCTTATTGGGGGTGCTTGTTGATTTTCCCATTGAGATTTTCTTTCCATGTTTTCTAATATATCCATTATCCTTTCTCAAAATCTTAGCTAAACTATTTATTTTACCATCTGAAGTGGATGTTTCCTCTTTAATGACAACTCTTTTCTCATTTCTCATCCTAGCTTTCTTAGCTAATAAATTTGCTTCTACACTAACAACATTATTTTTCATTTGTTCCAATATTTCAGGGTTTATTTCCCTCAACTAGTAAGACATGTCAGTGTCAAAACCATTAGGAAATTTGATTAATGCTAGGTATGGTGGAGGTTTAATATTAGCAGGGATTGCATTGTAGATACTATTGAACCTAGTACAATAGTCTTGAACAAACTCATTAGGAGCTCGTCCAATGTTGTCATATTCAGACAATATTTGTAAGTGGTTTTCTTTCTTTCCCATCTATCAACAAACAATCTATGGAAAGCAGCTAAATCTGAAATATGATTAGCAAGTAAACCTTTGAACCACTTTTTAACATACCCTGTTAATGTTTGGGCAAATAGCCTCATTTAGACATCAGACCCATCAATCTCATGCAATTTAAAGTAATCAGTCATTTTATTCACATGTTGTTGGTCAGTATACTGACCAGTAGCATCAAACAAAAAGAATTTTCTTTGGTAATCTTGGGGCATGGCATGTAGTTGAGCTGGTAAAACCAAAGGTGCATATATGTCTACCATAATTGAGATTTTGATTTGACTGTGGGGCAAAGCAGTGGTGCTTGAAGAAGGACTTGAGATGGTTGTAGATGAACTTGAGATATTTGGTTGGAGAGGAAGTTGAGGTATGAATGGTTTAGGGGAATGAACTGTGGTGGATATTATAGGTGAGGTGGTAGTAAATGAAGTTGTATTTACAGTTTTTGAAGACTCTGTAGAAATTTCAGAGGCAGCAATAGTGAGGGCAACTAATTCAACTGATTTTTGAAGATAGGCATTGTCTATATGGTTTATCAAGGTTGAGGTTAAAGCTTCTAGTTTATCAAAAATATCCAAAACAAGTTGATCTAAATCAAGATGTATAGGCGCCTTTTTTGACTCAATAAATTGAATAAAATTAGGGTCTATTACAATTTCATGAATTGAATTTTCTGATTTGGTTCTAAATAAAGAAACCTCAAATGACAGATCAAATTGAATATCCTCTAAACTTGATAATTCTTTAGGGAGTCAATTTTCTTTAACTAACTGACTACTACTTCCTTGAGTTACTACCTTTTTTTATTTTCTTAAAATTCTGTCAGGGTCATCAACTATTGTTGCAGGGTTTGGATCTAGATTTTCCATGGTATAGTGTGTTCTCCTGGAAGCCAGAATTTTAATTTTTTAATTGTTTTATGAAACTTTTTGACAACTCTAAGATGACCTTAAGGTGAAAAAGGTAAGATTTAACATTTTCCTGAAAGTTTTATTACACTGAGGACTGGTCCCCAGTACGGTCACCAATATGTTATCACTCCAAAATTTCTATAGAGTTGTTGTGAAAGAAATGATAGAGGTAACCAAAAACCTACTTTGGGGATTAGGATCTAGCCTTCCTAATGCTCAGAGAGGGCTCTTTCTTTACGATTTAGTTTTGTTTAGTTAATTAATTTTAGGCTAGTTATGATTGTGCTTGGGTTTTGATTTTGATTTGGTGGTGGGATCACTTACTTAGATGGATAGAGGGATGTTTGTTACCAATGGGCTATGGGGTCAAATGTCAAGCAAACAGGACTAGATTAAGTTCTAAAGATATGTTTACAGTGTAGGTAGCTGGCTAAATTCAGATCTTAAGGTTGGATGGTGAAGTCATTTTCAATCGGATCCAAGGATAAATTAAGGGTTCCTTAAACCGGATAATGAAGGAAGTGAAAGAGGTTAATCGGGATGGGAGAGAAATTAAGGATTCTCAGATCTTGATATCAAAAGAAAACATTAAAATGATTAACTGTTCAAGATAGAGTGTACTTAAACAAATTCTAAAATAAATTTCTAGTTAATTCATTCAATTTAGATAACATGCAAGTTTGTGAAATACATAAGAAAACAAAAATTTGACAAAGAAAATAATTCACTGAAGTAACTCAATACATGAATCCTATAATGCAATCTCTTTATTACTCAGTCTAGTTTGCTGACTTGAAAAATTGGTACAATGAACCCTCAAGTTACAAATCAGTACAACTATAGATATGCCTAGCAATCCACCACTATACTTCGAATTGTGAAGTATTTATACAAAAAATAGTTTACAAAATATCCCAAATTGTCTTGGGAATTAATCTAGGAAAAAGAAATATCTTCATGCAAGAAGATTGAGACAAATATTCAACTGATGTAAGTTGTCCCTATTTATTTGGTTGTGTTGTCTTTATGCTTTGATCTTTTGTTGTTTAGTCTCCTTTGCTATTAGTCTTCCATGCTGGCTTCTCTTTGTACTTTTCCCTTCCAACTGATACACCTTCACCTAATACTCTTTCATCTAGCTGATCTGTCACTTTTCTTTCACTATGCTGTTTTCATTTTTACTGTGCATTTTGGCAGTAAGTCATTTAAATTTTCTCATGTGTTTTCATCTGGTAATTTGATATTTACCATTTTCCTATAGATTTCATCTTCTTCGGTGTACTTGGAAAAGGTGGGTCTCTTCACCAAAAGATGTGTTACCTCATGCTAGAAGTAAAATAGGTTCTCAAATGTCTAATACAAAACCTTTCCTATAGGCATCCCCTTAATAGAGGAATTATTGTCTTGATATCTTTCCACCTCTCTGATTCTCCTATTATAGTCTTCTTATGGCATCAATTTATCATTTATCACCAAGGGATTTGGTAGACCTTTCTGCCTTAAAACATCAAACTTTACCATGAACCTGTCTATAGCCAGCTACATGGTTTGGCATTTTCCCTCAAGGTTCATCATCAAATTCCTCTTTGTGAGCACCTTTTTCACTTCTAGTATGGTGCCAGTCATGTCAGCTATGTCCAGCTCCTACAATTCATATTTATTCTTAGAGTTAAGAATATGGATTATTCTGGTGGCTTCTTCTGGCATGTCTCCAAGTTCAGCCTTAACTCTTTGAATTGCTTCTGTAGCCTCTTTGACTAAGTCATTTTGTTCAAAGATGACTTGTATAGATGGCCAAATATCATTGACATAGTCAATGATATTGGCCCATAGTTGTTCTTTAACTTGGCCAAGTGGCTTCTTTAATGTCAATTCTTTTTCCAAACTCTTCATTCTTTCAGTCAACCTTGTTGACTTTTGAACTTCATTCTTGTGCATAATCTGTGCAAGTTTATTCTCATTCTCTAGACTTGTTATCTTTTCTTTAAGTTTATTTATCTCTATGGTCTGAATGGACATGTCCTCCATTACTTTAACCAATTTGCTAGCCTCATCACTTGGCTGAGCTTCTGCTATTGTGGAACCTAATGTTGATGTAGATGTTGTTGCAGTTGGAAGTGCTATAGCCAGTGGTGTTGTGGGGGCCAATGAAGCTGCCAAGGTTGATGGAACTGTTGTAGTGACTATTGGAATGGCAGTGGAAATGGTTGTCTCAAGGATGGCATGTTTTAACTGTATCAAATTGTCCAATTCCTTCTCCATTTCCTTAAATTGATCATTTAATTGGAGGATGAGGTCCATCGTCTCCTCTTGTTGAGTTTGGCTTTCAAGGACTTCCTTTGTCTATGGATGCCAGTTGCTTCTTCAAAGCGGTAATATCCTCATTATTTTTCTTTATTAGTTTCTCAACAGCTTTGACATCATTGGGGTTATACCCAAGCTCAATCACAAATTCTTCTAGTGACTTGACTATGTTGTCCTTGGCCAATGAGAAGGCCTTTTCCAGCTTGTACTGTGCAGTGATATTATCTAGTGAGCCTTGGAGTTTATGCACAGTCATAGCTTTATTTGTCATGGTGGAATAGATCATCTCACCTGCCTTTTTGTGGAATTCGATTTGGTCAATAGGGTGAACATCCCTAACCAAAACCTCACAATTTTTTTTCTTATAGTATGTTGATGATCTTGGCTACTGGATTGTAGGTTGCATGAATGTCATTTGCATTTTACCTATTTTAATGTCAAAGGTTGACTTTAATCTGTTTTGATTTGCAGGTGTCTGCTTGAAGTACTAGGAATAAGTCTCAGCCTTGAAAGCCCCATTCTTAAACTTAATTTCTTTGTATTTCTCTTTAATATCTTTCTCTTTATCCATAGGCTTTCTGGATGAAGAGACCTCAATGCTAAGTTGTTTCTCAATAAGTTGGGTGTTTGAGGTAGAAGGCTAGTGTGTTTCTTCTGAAGCTATTGGGCCTTTATTCCTTTCAACCATTGTTTCAGTGTCAATTATTTCCACTGTGTCAATGGTGTCTTCTTGTTCATTTACAAGATTAATCTTGGGCCTCTTCCTATAACTAATCTCAAATTGGTCATCTGTAGTGTCCATTGATGAACTAGAACCTTCTTCCCTGGTTCTTTTCACATTCTTGTCTTCATTTGATGGAGTTTGTAGGATGGGAGTAATATTCATCTGTTCTTTTAGGGCTAGAACCTGCAGAAAGGAACTAGTATCAATATGCTTTTCCACATCTATCAAAGTATTCTCCACATCTACTATAGTACTGTCCATATCTATCAAATTGTTTTCCAACCATTCTGACTAGTTGGAAAATCTCTCAATGTCTAACCTAGGATGATGTGTGAAAGGACCCAATTTGACTTTGAGCCTTAGTTTATTTATGACACCATGAGGGTCATATTGCCACATAAAACTATTCTTGAAATTCATTTGTTGTAAAATCTTATCTGCCTCTGGTCCAACTTCCCTAGTATTACAAATAAAGGGGCCCAATTGATTTTTCATTCTAAACTGGGTCTTTTTCCTAGCTAATAGGGAATTCACTTCACCAGAGTTTATAATATGCCTAAAGTATTCTAATGCAAATATCTTCATGGGAGGTATTTGGGCAATTTGTAGGGAGGTAGTTGGCATCCATATATCCTTATCTTTGTGTGGTCCTGGTATAAATACCAGTCTCCCACTCTACTATTATTTTCCAACTGTAAAACTCTTTTAATCTCTTGATTGATCTTGGACTGATAGCTACTGGTTAGCATGTTTATAACAGGACGCACAAATGAGTCAATGAACTATTTATAGGAAGACATAGTGGAATATCTTTGGATCAATGGTGTCCAGTAGATGACTAATCTTGGATTGCCTTTGGTGTCTAACTTCTAGATGTTGATTGGAAACTTGTTGATTGATAATATAAGAACATGTGAAATAAAAATGAAGAGTATTTGGAGACTCTCTCATTTGGTAGTCTGATGAATTGTTCATGAATTTTGTCTGCTATGAACTAACAATAGTTATAAATTGTAGCAAGAGGCTTGCCTGGGAAAAAGATGGAAAGGAACGCAAGAACGGCCTCATCCACATGTTAATCAGAGGTGTCCCATAAAATGCAGGAAATCATGGTAATAACTTGTCTTCCTCTCTCAGAGAAAATGGTGGCAGCATATGGAGGACTATATTTAAGAATATGAGACTCCTCTATGATGAAAGTTTGAAAAATCTGGGCCATCTTGGGAAGGTCTAGATTGGTATAGAGGTCAAGTAAGCCTTCAATTGAAAGTGGGGTCTCGTTTGGGCTTGGTTGGATTTGTAACATTTGATTAATGGATTTTGCAGTAATGGTGAATAAAACTTGTTGTTCGGGGGTGAATATGGCTCCTTGACTGGGAATATAGCAAGCTTGGAAGAAGTGGATGATTTCTAGGAATTGGTGTGCCTACAGTACTTGGGCAAATTTGACTCCCAAAGGTGAATGTCATCATTCTGGTTTAAAAAATTGTCTTTACTTCAGCAGTGGAGTTTTAGTAGGTAGGCAGGGGAAGCAATGTCCTTGATTTGAAATTCTCTATTGGCTAATGCAAGGTGGTCAATATCCATGTGAGGGGTTTGCAGGGGTCTTACATCTAGAGAAGTTTGGGAAGCCATAATTGGGTTAATTCAACTGAATTAGTCTTTATGTGGCTTTGGGAGTGAGATTTAGAAGCTTTGGACAATGGAAGGTTAATTTCAATCTGTAAAAATGGGTTTGGATGCATAGCAAGTATTTCTTCAGTTTAGGAAGGTTTCTTAGTTAATTTAATTAATTAACCATTCAATAATTACCGTGAATTTTTCAAATTCACAAGGTCGTTCTGGTTTTTTCTAAGAATACTTGAAAATTGGTGATTTGGTGCACAAATCAGGTTTTGTGGTAGTTGCAGAGGGTACTGAGGCTTGAACTTACTATTTGCTTCTTCAATTTTGCATCCACAGCATCTTCAGGTGGCAAAAGGTGGTCAAATTGGTCGCACAGAGGTTTAGGGTGTCAGAAATGGCTTAGCAGAGTTTTACAGTGAAAATGAATGAAAAGAGTGAATTGGGGATTTTTTGGCCTTTTAACCGATAACGGTTACATTTTGGCACAGAATTTGGCCGATGAATAGTGGGTAGTTTTGCCTTTAGGCAGGGAGGTGGTTTTTATCCATAGTGCACCATTTTTGGATTGAGGGCGACATTTTTTGAGAGCACGCGATATAACGTGGTGTTGCCACGTAGCAAAACAACGCTCAACCAAAACCATGAATCTCGTGTGCTCTCGAGTCATTAATAGTCAGACGATGAATCCACGTGATATGGTTGTGCACCGTTGGATCTGGGGGTGGGAGATCGGAGGGATATCGTGCATTGAAGTTGAATGGATGGAGTTGGGAGAGTGAATGGTAGGGCCCAAGGTTTAATTACAAATAATTGTAATTAATTAACGAATAATGTCAGGATTTAATATTAGCAGAGGGTTAATAAGGGTGGGACCATGGGTTATATGGCGAGGTATTTTAACTACACCAAGGGTTGGTGGGTTAAAAAGGGTGTCAGGGAATTTATAATGTGGGGGATTTATAAGTGGGACTTTAGGAAAAACTTAGGATAAAGGGTTTTGTGGGTTTTTAAGGGGGGAAAAAGGGAATTAATAAGGGGGGTAGTGATATTTGTGATGGGGAATGGGTTTCACACTAGGGAAAATGGTTTTGGGTAGGGGGGATGATTTTTTAAGGGTAATATCTAGGGATATGTGTGAAACCAAGGGGTAAAGGTCAAAATGAGGGGAAAAGGCATTTATAAGTAATGAAGGGATAATGGGGGAAATTAGCAAATAAGTATGTGCGAGTGTAGTGAAATGAGGGGAAATTAGTAAACAAGCTTTGGTGAATAACCTTTCTTTTTCACAATTCCTCCTACACATGAAACATAGGTTTAAGCATAATGAATGTGCTTTTGACTTAGCAACCTTGTGTATTTGCAACATTTCTTCTACCTATCCTTTACTTATCCTAGAATTTTCTCTTCATTTTAATGGGTGAATTTGAGCTTGCTGACCCTTTATTTCCTTTTTTTTTAATAAGTAAACTATCTAATTATAACCTTATAACTCCCAATGGCTCAAATTAAAATGATGAGCTCATTATTATTCTCTACCTAACTATTGATCTGCCAAGATTAAATAGTTTGGCTAGATCTTTATTCTCTATCTATCAACATGAAATTTAAAGCATGAATGAGTCAAGATTAAACTATTTGACCATCATGAATTGTGGCATTTTTGACAAGTTGCACACAATCTTATTTTGTAAATTAAAGTAAAAAGGTAGTGGCATTTGAATTTGCAGACTTCCATGGTCTATTTTATCTCTTTTTGGGGTTCATATTTTTCACTTTTTTTATCTTTTTCTTTCTTTTTGTCCTTTGATTATTCTTTTAGGACATACCATCTTTAAATTTTTTAATTTTTTAATATGGAAAACATTTTGCAAAAAGGAAAAGTATGTACAATATTACAAGACTAACCATAGCCAATTCAAAATTATGAATCCTATTATTATAGGACCCTAACACTAGCAATTTTCCTTTGATTGAAGGAAATATTCTCTTAAGGTAAAATAGTTGACCCTTTTAACACAATCAGTAGTTGTTTTCAACAGACCACTGCTTTTATATATTTATGAGTGCTTCTTTGTTTTTGGCTAAAGTTTCTTGCATATTATGGACTTTCACCTTGATATCACTATTTAAGCATGTTTTTACAGTTGTAAGAGCTAATGAGAATGGAGAAGGTACCTTCTCAATTCTCAATTTCTCAATTAATACATTTAAATAGTTATTTCAATTTTCATATGTGGAAATTACAAGATTTCTTTTTATGATTTAGGGATTAAGACTGATACCTCTACAGTTTTGTCTTTGCAATATATAGGGAAGTTTATCCTCTGGCATCTTAAAATGACACAAGGATTTCTAGTTCTTTGTGGTCTGTATAATCCTGCAGATTCATATAGGAGGAACTTTTCATTGTGTTCTCTATTATGTAGACATGCGAAATTTAGTCTAAGTCAAGTAATTAATGAGGAGCTCTCAACTTACAACTTTGATGATTTCCATCAGACAAAAAGTAGATCAAGTGTGAAAAATTGGCTTGAAAAATATAGACTTTTTGGAACTTTGTTGTTTATTGTTTCTCTAGTTGGCATATGCATGTCCGATATGACCTTGAATCCTGCCATTTCTAGTATGTTATGGTCATCTGATATGTTATGATCATCTGATATGTTTGAAAAGTGCGATTGAAATGGATGGAGGATATGGTGTCACATGGGAACATATTCAACTAAAATGATAAGTTCTCTTCAAGATTGAAAACAACTAATAACTCCATGGTCTACAATTTGGGGTGAAAGTTTAGGCTGCCATATTTGGGGTTGTCAGTTTTGCACCTATATGAATGTAGGTAGAGAATATATTCTGGGTGTTAATGGAGGAATCAATAGCGTTCATCCATATTTCAAATGTCATTTAAATGGCTTTGATTTCCATGTAAGACAAGAAAACCCTTTCCAGAAGAAATGGATGCACTAAAAAGGTAGGCTGCCTTGACACATTTATAATTTATGGCATGCATTTTTGTACATAATAACACCAATTATAATTCATTGTATATTTACTTTGTAATTCATAAAATGGAGTCCTTGTAAGAGAAATTCATTGTGAGATGCCACTTATTGTTGGAAATGACATTTTAGATGTATACTCATCTGATTTCTAAAATTTCAACCCAATTGACATAGCCAATGAGATATTACAAGAGATATTCCATTCTCATAGGTTGTAAGTGGAATGGTGATCAATTTGCAAAACTGTAAATAATTCTCAGGTTATAAAGGTTTACAATTTGACAATCCCAAGAGTTGGTGTTTGCAATGAATTTGTAACTATTAGCTTGACTCGGGTGAACAAGATAGAAATTTATAAAATGATTGTGACTTGTAAGGTTATTGTCAATTTCCATTTTACACTGAGTGCATTGATTAAGAAAACAAGTAGAAAGTTTTTGAAGCTATAAGTATGCAATAGATTTTATTGACTTGCATGGAGAATATAAGAAATGCATTTATTAAATGTAATGAACAATGCATAGATGATGAATTGAAATAGTGGAAATGGGCTTGGTAGAGTGATGTTTTTGCAAACTATTTTTGTTCCATACAAAAACTTGGGAAATGTCAGGTTGTATGGAAAGCTACATTTTCAAATGAATAGTAATTTTGTCTTATAATAAATATTTATTGTTATGTCATAGGAAATTAATGACTTTCTGCACACTTAGGCTACTAATGGCATTGCAATCATTTTTTCTTTTTGATATACTTTAGCGCCATGTTTTGGCATACCTTCTTCTTTAATACAAACATTTATTGAAGCTTTGTTTTCCCACAATCAAAATTAATATTTCCACCTAGAACCAAACTATTACAAAATCTTGCTACAAAATGTTAATTGACTATCACCATCTTGTTTAGTATGTTACTTCTATAGCCAGGGTTTTGCAAATCCGTAGTAAGGAATGCAAATGCACCATTGCTAAAATGAATTAAGGATTTGCATTGTTCAAAAAAAATTGGAACATACATGTTTTTTCTTTTACTGTTGCAAATTTTTTATTTGATCTCAAAACTTTATTTTTATAGATTATAACAGAATGTCGTAATTTGCATACTATATCTTGTGGTATCCAGGTGGTATAAACTAATTCAAAAAACCTTTGAGTAAGGTGATGAATGTGGCTTGAAATTATTTCAAGCTAACTTGAGGCCCTTGAAGTTACGAAGGACAAAAGACAATACTATAAAGAAAGAAGGTATGTATGTAGAATTGGGCTTTCATCTAGATTTTGATGTCCAGTCCCTTTGAGTGATTTCTAATATTTGTTCACAAATTTTTGAAATTTCATTTGAGGTTGATGTCCAATCCTCTTCACAATTATGCATCTATTATGGAATTTCTTTTGAGGTTGTGCCAATTGTGAATGTCCTTTTCTGGTCATGAGGTAAGTTCTACTTTAGAATGTCTTTTTTTAAATGATTTTTATTATCCTTTGTAAAATGATTTTTATTGAAAAAAATTATGTCTAGCCCAAAAGACCAAGAGTTTTTTTAATTGTCTTATGAGCAGTTATATGTTGGAATTTGTTTTAATTGCTAGGTTATCAAAAGATGGGGTTATACATAATGATAATAGCTGGGGTGATACACAACAATGTTCTAATTCAAATAAGATGTCGTAGAATTTGTTCTAATTGCTACTTTATCAAAAAATGAGGTGATACACAACAATATTCTGATATCCAGTCCCTTTGAGTGATTTCAACTAGGGATTTCATCTGGATTTTGATGTCTAGTCCCTTTCATTGATTTCTAATATTTGTTCATGAATATTCATACCCATTCTTGTCCTTCCTCCTACTAATGTACGAGTGGATACACAATAGCTACCCATTCTTGTAATGATAACAGTTTGGATGATACACAATGGTGTTATAATTCGAATAAGATTCCATGGAATTTGTTCTAATTTCTACTTTATCAACAACTAGGGTGATAGTCGACAGTCATCTGATATGTTATACCTTTGAGTGATTTCAATTGGGGCTTTCATCTGGTGATCTGTTGTTGAATGTTAGTTTTGTTGTGCTAATTTTAACTTCATAATTAAAAACAATTGCTTATCATTTGCTTCATGTGCATATGTTTCCTTTATGGTGTTTGTGAATTAACAGGTAAATTTTCTCAAGTTTTATGTTGAATTCATGAGAAAAATAGCATGAAATTAAAGTGTTGAATAGAAGAAAACAAATGTACAGAAAACCATCAAAACAAACACTTAACACAATGTTTTGATGAAGGATTTCACCCCTCTTGAGCTACATCTCCTTGGTCCAACCTACATGGCTTGGGCCTCTATATTACCTCAAAATGGAAAAAAGTGATATTTACAATGCTCTACTACTCCTGAAACCTACTTTAATGTGCTTAGAACATCAAAATCATTGAGGAATGCCTTTTCCTTCCTAATTTGGTCGAATTTTGCAAAAGTTATGGAAAAATCAATTTCTCCTAATAAAACTCCACTAAAACTGGAGGAACTCCAGTTAACTCCACTAAAACTCTAGTTACCGCCAAATTTAGGGGCTCCACGAAATATGTCGCCATATTAACTATGTAATTAATTATTCATAAGTGTAATTTAATTATGGGTTAATTAGTGGTTAGTGCATAATCCACATGTTTAATGGCAACCGTTAATCTGGCGGTTTCTGTGGTAGGTCACATGGTGGCATAAATGTCACGGTTATGGTTTACATAGCCTCAGGTTCTATGGTGTGATCACATTGGAGGGGGTTGGCCCACGGGGTTGGCTCCCTCCTCCCCCCAACCGCCATTGTAATAACATTTAAATATGTATTGTGACCATTACATGTTAAGTCACAAGCGATGGTAGAATAGTAAGACTTAGAGTTAGTGCGGACGAGGTCATGGGTTCGACTCCGCTGACCTCCCATAAATTTTTCCAATGCGCCATTGATATGCCCAACCTTTGGATAGGGACATGTGGTGGCCTCCGGGCTTGTCACTTGTCCCCTCCTCATTGGTCCATCCTCCGACCAATAATATGAAGCCAAATCACCACACCATTAACCAACCACAATGCGCCACTTGGCAAAATCTGATAGGAAGTTGACCGCCTTTGACCCTGCCATGTCAGCGGTATGAACTGTTGACTGTGAAGTGACTGTACCTTTTTTTTTAATTCCTATGTTTGGAAAAGCAGACAAAATGTGATATATTCCTCATATGATATAGGTTTGGAGTGAAATGAGTTGCACTAGGATCATATCACTAAGACAGACGCGGTCTTTCAGGTTTTGAGCAATTCTGAGAACTTTGTTTTTTGAGCTAAATACTGAGCACCTGATCGTTCCTCCCCACTGGAAGCATTTTGAACCCCAAAAGATACTATCAATTGTTCAACAGGTGATGGTACAACTCCCTCACCTTCTCGATCTGCAACCATTTGGCCTTATAATGATTTTGTCCCTTCAGTCCCACTCGAAGGTATTCGACATAACCTCTCTTTGAAGTTCTGGTTCTTCTATCAAGTATTAGATCTTGTTGAATTTCATCAAGATATTCTGGTGAGAAATCATCTATTGATGGTAGCTAAACATGCTCTCCTTGATCTTCAATCAAAGGAGGCTCAAACAATCTCAAATTCTCAACATTAACAATAGAGTATATTTGCATATAAGGAGGCAAATCTAACTTAAATTCATTGTTACCAATCTTTTCCAGAATTTTAAAAGGACCATAACAGATTGGCTTTATCTCTTTACCATCCCCTTGAAGCCTCTCTTTGCTAATATATAACCAAATTTCATCTCCAACTTGAAATTTATGATCAACACAGTGTTTGTCATGCCTTGCCTTGTAGTTGCTCTGACTCTTTTCCAATTGTTCTTGCACTGTGTGATATATCAACTGAATTTGCTCAATGAACTTCCTTGCCTTATTGATGTCACTATGACCATCGATGGCAACATCTTTCTCAAAGATGAAGTCTAATGGTGATCATGGCAAGTACCCAAAACATGCCTCAAATGGTGATGTGTTTGTGGAAGAATGCTTTGCCATGTTGTATGCATGTTGTATGTAATGCAACTGTTCATCCCACAACTTGGGATGTTTGTTGCAATATCCTCTAAGAATATGAATAATTGCCTTGTTAACCACCTCGTTTTTTCCATCTGTTTGCGAATGAAAGGATGTACTCTTCTTCAACTTAGTTTCCATCATGTCCCACAAATTTTACCAAAAATTCCCAACAAATCGAGAATCTCAATCACTTACAATGGAAGTAGGAATACCAAAATGAACCCAAATATTATGGAATAAAATATGAGTTGTTTTTTCAGATATAATTTTCTTTTTACATGGTGTTAGAATACACATCTTTCTGAACATGTCTACAACTATATACAAGTAATCATGACCTTTCCTTCATAATGGAAGACCTCCTACAAAATCCATTGAGATACTCTCCCATGGACGTGAAGGTACTGGAGGTGGAGTGTACAATCCTAGTTTCTTATTGCTAGGCTTACTTGTTGCACACAAAGAACATCCTTTAATGAAACCAGATATATCATCAAACATGCGTGGCCAATAACAATACCTTTGGAGATTCGCTACTGTGTTGCCTACACCAAATTGTTCACCAATCAATGGAGTGTGTGCCTGCCTTATGATAATCTTTCTTTCTCCCCATGGAATACATAACTTTCCCAACTGATACAACAAATTCTTATGTACATGGTAATATAACTCTTCAATTTGGTTTCCTTGCCTCAATCTTGCATACACATCTTGAAATTCATTATCATATGCATATTTCTCAATGTAACTTTCATGTAAAACAGAATTGTGCTTGAGTATAACAGATGAATTTACAATAGGCCTAGAAAGCATATCATCCACCTTATAGTAGATTCCCTTTTTGTACTTCATAAGCAAAAGAAACTGTTGTAGAAAACCCATCCATCTAAAGTGTCATGATTTCTACAACTTTGAATGTGACTGTAAGTACTGCAATGGTTGATGGTCAGTATGGATAATGGTCTCCTTCCCCATCAAGTAGTGTTTCCATTTTTTGACACTTTGTACTAATGTGTAAAGTTGTTTGTCATATGTAGGATAGTTAGTCACAACACCATTAAAAATTTCAGAATGAAATGAAATGGGCTTACCATGTTGCATAAGAACTGCTCCCATGGTGTAATCACTAGCATCCATTTGAATCTCAAATGGTTGTCTAAGATCTAGAACACCTAATATCGATGTTGAACTGATATTTTGTTTTAAAGCATCAAATTCTTTCTGTTGTACATCTCCCCAATGGAAGACTTTCTTGACACTAGTCAATGCATGTACTGGTGTTGCAATGGAAGAAAAATTAGCAATAAACTTCCTCCAATATTGTGCTACCCCTAGAAATCTTCTTACCTCTATAACTATATTGGGATTGGGCCAATTCAAAATGACCTCAACCTTAGAGGCGTCTATCGTTAGCTCAACTCCTCCAACAGTGTGTCCTAAATACACTAAAGAAGTCTTGTCAAATTCACACTTTGACATCTTTAAAAACAAATGTTCTTTTCTCAAGACATCAAGTACTTTGTTCACATGCATGACATGTTCATCTCTAGATTTGTTGAATATGATAATATCATCTAAGTAAACAATGACAAAGTCATCTAGAAATGGTCTCTATACGTTATTCATAGCTCTCATGAAAGTAATTGGAGCATTTGTAAGATTGAAAGGCATAACAAGTGACTAAAAGAATCCTTGTTTAGTTTTAAATGCAGTTTTTCAAATGTCCTCTTCAGCTATTCGAACTTGATGATAACCACTTCGTAAGTCTAACTTAGTGAAATACTTTTCATACCTCAATTGATCAAGAAAATCATAAATTCTAGGGAGTGGATAACGATTCTTTACCATTATTTTATTCAATGCATGGAAATCCACACACATGCTCCAGGTCTTGTCCTTCTTTGGCACCAAAACAATGGGTGAACCACATGGCAAAGTAGATGGCCGTATGATACCTTTGTTCAACAATTCTTGAATTTTCTTCTTGATTTCCATACTCTCCATAATCAACATATGATACATGCAAATGTTTGGAAGTGGAACATCCTATTGCAGTTGTATCTCATGCTGAATTCCCCTCTTGGAAGGTAACCCCTTTGGATCCTGAAACATCTCTCCATGCTTGCTTACCGCGTCAAAAAAATCATATTTTAAGTTATCATCAGAACCTTCAAAAGATTCATAATCAATATCATTCTTTTTCTTGATCATGAGAAGCACAAAATTTTTACTTTCATTTACTAGTCTCTTCATATGCCCTGCATTAACCAAAGAAATGTTTAACTTTTTGCAATGGGATCTCACAATATACTCCACTCCATTATTGAGAAACAGATATTTGTCCTCATGGCGATAAGGTATTGCTTTCCTATCATACAAATATGGGCTCCCCAGAATGATTTATGAGATGTCAAGTGGAACTACATCTAACTCAACTTCATCAATGAATTTTTCAGTAATGGCAAACATGAATAAGCATTTCCTTTTAACCTGTAAATTTACATTATTGATTATCCAACCCAAGGGATATGACTTATTATGAGGTATAGTTTCAAAGTTAAGCTTTTTGACCAAGTCTTCTAAAATTAATTTTGATTGTGACCCACTATCAAATAATGCATCAACCTTTGTATCCTTTGAAATTACCCTTACATGGAAAAATTCTATCATTGATTCTTCATTTGGAGTGTTTTTGTGACTATTTGAGGAACTAGTACTTGAAATAACTTCTTTTCCTTTTATGACCATGGTTTAAATCTTGGTCTCATCATCACAATCAGATCCAAGATCATGTTGTGTGGTAGCCATCATCTTTTGTTTTCCCTTATTGTTTGGTTTCTTAGGCCTTAGTTCAGGATATAATTTCCAATAGTGGGTTTCATCATGCCCCTCTTTGGGACAACGTTGGCATATAGTTTTCTCCCCTTCTTTCTTCACACTTGCATTCTTCTTTCCTTTCCATTTTCCACCTTTCTCTTTCTCCTTACCCTTGAATGGCTTCTTCTTACTACCCTCTTCCTGAATGTTCTTTCCTCTTGCTTCAATGTGCACAACGTGTACCTATACCTCATCTAAGTTTCTTGGATTGAACATAAGGATAGTATGTTTTAAGAGGGAATGTAAACCCCGAATATATTTCAACAGTGTATCCTGGGAATTCAAGTTTACTCCTAACAACAAAGCCCTCTTCCTAAACTCATGGGTATAGTCTTGAATTGTTTGGCCCTTGAGTTATCTAAAATTTTGCCAACTCATAATCGATTTTTTCATATATGCTAAAGGATAAAATTGTTTTTTAATTTAGAAACAAATTCAACCCAAGAAATTGATATCTTACCATGAATTCTCATTTCCTATCGAGTCTTTGCTTCCCACCAAACTAGTGCTTCTCCTTCTAGCCTTAGTGAAGCCAACTGAATTTTTATGTCATCTTCTTGAAGTTTCTACATTCTACAATAAAACTCCAATTATCGAATCCAATTGTCTAACTTTTATTCATTCACTTCACCATTGTACATGGGAAGTTCAAACTTAATGTCCAATTTGAGTAACAGATTTTTTTCCTTTGAGGTTTTTGAATGACTATGAACAGTTTTTTTGGTGGAAGTGGAAGTTGATGTTGTTTGATATGATGAGCATGATGAAGGTGATGAGGATAGTGGAGATGGAGGAAGCTTTCCTCCATTACCCTTTGAATCCTTATTTTCATCATTTGTATCTCCTGAGCTTCCCTCTCGATGTGGGGGCTTAGAACTCTCTCCAGCCCTTCTAGTATTCCTCTCTTCATAGAGGACTCTAACCATGTCAATTAAGTTATAGAAAGCTTTCTTGAATGCTTCCTCTTTTGAAATACCTTCAATCTCTCCTACTCTAGACATGATGGCTTTAGATTCAAGCTCAGCTTCTGGTACTGTTTGTACCTCCTCAGTCTTAATTAAAGGTAAAACTTGAGGTGTTTCAGGTGCAGTTGGGATTGAAACTTTGGGTGGAGATTGTGGCCTTGTGGCTCTCCTTCTTTTGGGCATTTCCTCAGGAGTTGCAACCAATAGTTTCCCTTCTCCTCTCTACAACTTTAACCTTGTAAGCATCACAAATTTGCAACCGTTAAAACCCTATTCGTATAAAACTCAAGAAATCAAGCAAATAACCTTTGCTCTTAGACCAACTCGATATGTTGTTGAATGTTAGTTTTATTGTGCTAATCTTAACTTCAGAATTAAAACAACTTATTATCATTTGCTTCATGTCCATAGGTTTCCTTTATGGTGGTTGTGAATGAACAGGTAAATTTTCTCAAGTTTTATGTTGAATTCATGAGAAAATAGCATGAAAGTAAAGCGTTGAATAGAAGTAAACAAATGTACAACAAACCATCAAAACAAACACTTAACATAGTGTTTTGATGAAGGATTTCACCCCTTCTAAGCTACATCTCCTTGGTCCAACTTACATGTCTTGGGCCTCTGTATTAGATCAAAATGGAAAAATTGATGTGTATAATGCTCTAATGCTCTTGAAACCTACTTCAGTATGCTCAAAACATCAAAATCATCTAGGAATTCCTTTTCCTGATCCCAATTTGGTTGAATTTTGCAAAAGTTATGGCAAAATCAATTTCTCCTAGTAAAACTCCACTAAAAATAGAGTTACCACCGAGTTTGGGGTCTCTGCCAAATATGTTGCCATTTTAATTGCATAATTAATTAATTATAAGCGTAGTTTAATTATGGGTTAATCAGTGGTTAGTGCATAATCCATGAATTTAATGGCAACCGTTAGTCTGGCAGATTTCGTGGAAGGTCATATGGTGGCATAAATGTCGTGGTTATGGTTTATATAGCCTTCGATTCTATGGTGTGATCACATGGGAGGGGTTGGCTTGTAGGGATGGCTCCCTCCTTCCCGCAACCGCCATTGTAATAACATTTAAATATGTATTGTGAACATTACATGTTAAGTCACAAGCAATGGTAGAACAGTAAGACTTGGAGTTAGTGCAAGCAAGGTCGCGGGTTTGACTCTATTGACCTACCCATAAATTTTTCCTTTGCGCTATTGATATGCCTAACCTTTGGGGAGGGACACGTAGCGACCTCCAGGCTTTCCACTTGTCCCCTCCTCATTGGTCCATCCTCCGACCAATAATATGAAGCCAAATCACCACACCATTAACCAACCACAACACGCTACTTAGCAAAACTTGATAGGCAGTTGACCACCTTTGACCCTGCCCAGTCACCTACCATCTTAGCAGTATGGACTACTGATTGTGCAGTGATTGTACCTTTTTTTTAATTCCTTTGTCTGCCAAAGTGGACAGAACATGATATCTTCCTCATATGAGCTCAGTTTGGAGTGAAATGCTTTGCATTGGGATCGTACTGCCGAGACAGATGCGGTAATTCAAATTTTGAGCAATTCTCGGAACTTTGATTTCTGAGCTAAATATTGAGCACCTGGTCATCTGGCTTTCAATGTCTAGTCTATTTGAGTGATTTCTAATATTCATGAATATTCAAACCCATTCTTGTTCTTCCCCCTACTGATGTACAAGTGATTAAGTGTGAATTTATTAAAGTTGAGAACAAGTTTTATACAACTTTGTATAGAAGATCTAAAGCAAGCACTTATATGATCCATGGAAAATAAATATTATAATAGTTTTTATTCATTTTTGTTATTATTTTGGTTTGACTTAAAAAAATCTATGGTGTTTATTTCTATTTATAGGTACAGCTGGATCAGTTTGTTGAAAAAGGCAAAATTATTCACAATTATGCATCTATTATGGAATTTCTTTTGAGGTTGGACCAATTGTGAATGTCCTTTTCTTGTCACGAGGTAAGTTCTACTTTAGAATGTCCTTTGTAAAATTATTTTTATTGAAAAGCATTATGTTAAGACCCAAAGATTAAGAGTGAGGTAAGTTCTACTTTATAATATCATTTGTAAAATGATTTTTATTGAAAAACATTATGTTGAGATCGAAAGATCAAGAGTTTTTTTAATTGTCTTATGAGAAATTATATGTTGGAATTTGTTCTAATTGCTAAGTTATCAACAACTGGGATGATACTCAACAATGTTCTAATTCGAATAAGATGGCATGGAATTTGTTCTAATTGCCACTTTATCTACAACTGGGGTGATACACAACAATCATCTGATATGTATAAGTTGGCAAGGTGTTTTCTTCTAGGAAACCAAATGTGTGTTAATGGAGATTCTTGTTTTGTACCTTCAAAAGCTTACATTGAAGAAGTGGTCAAAGAAATTTGTAATATGAAAGAGGAGAGTGCCCCTTTTTTCTTAAATGAGTTGATGATGTAGTCATGGCTCCTTGTGTACATCATATGTGTCATCAGTGCCTACTAGCAAGCTAGTGTAGCTCTTTAAGTGGTGGTTGTATTCCTTGTTCTAATTCTAGTTAATTTTCTTTGTATGACTAGATTAATTTGTTTGTAGATTATTGTTTATTATTAGCTTTTTTAGCAAGTCAAACTACAAGGGTGTCACAATGAGCTAACCTCAATGAGATATTTTTTTATTAAGTTAAAAATAGGGGCTTGCATTATTATAGATTTTACAAGCATTATGCCATTATGTGTCAAGCATTTGTTTTAAACCAATGCATGTATATACAATTTCAAGGAGTGTCATAACTCCTTACATATTTATTTAAAGGGTGCTAGTTCAATGGAAGAGTGTCTTCCATGCAAGAGGTTGGTGGTTCAATTCCACTGTACCCTAACATGAATTATTCAACGATATAGTAGTTTTGTTTAATTATATATTTTTATATTGATTTCTTTTAGTGGTGAGATTTTTTTTTTATCGATTCATTATTTTATATTGTCTCTAGAGAGACAAAAGATAGGATTAAAGACATTGTCTCCATAAAGACAATATGTCTTTAATTTCAACTATTGTCTTTGGAGAGAAAAAAATTAAATTGTCTCATAAGAGACAATAATTCTTGTGTTATGTATTGTCTTTATAGAGACAAGTTTTTAAGACAAAAAATGAAATTGTCTTTGGAGAGACAAAAATGAAATTGTCTCATAAGAGACAATAATGCTTGTGTTATATATTGTCTTTATAGAGACAATTTTTGAAGACATTAGTTTGAAACACCCGCTTAAAGACAATATTTAAGGCAATACAAAAAATTATTTTTGTCTCAAGATAAGAAAATTTACCCAAAAATTGTTTCAAACCCCCTTTTGTGTTGTAGTGTCATCTAATCACTGTAACTCAAATCTATTCATTTATTTTAAGTATATTTTTATAATTTTATTAAACAACTTCCCCGAGCTATGCTCTACAATTCATAAAGATAGCAAAGTGACATCATCCATTGTCATAGTGGATTCTAGTCCTCCACAATTTGAATTTTGAGTCCATCCTAGTCATATAGTGTGTTTTCATAAACTCTAAAATCAATTGGATTGTACATATTAAAAGGTCAAACTTGTGATTTTAGCAAATCTTTACCCATTTTTTAGCAAAATTGACAACAACAAAAAAATATGCCAGAAAAAACCCATAACATAGAATAGTTAAACTACAACCATCTAAATGTGAAATCTCAATAATGGAACATAATCATGAAAGTCTCCATCACTCAACATTCAAAATGTTTTATATTTATTGTAATTTCACAAGTGATTAAATTGTTTAAATGACACTAGTTGAAATTACAATTTTGAATATCTAAATAAATTTAAAATCTCCAAATTAATCATGAAAGTCTCCATCACTCAATATTTAAATTGTTTTATATTTATTGTAATTTTATTGTTTCTTTTTATTATTTCTTTTTTATTATTTTCCCATAAGAATCTAACAACTCTTCTAACATGTAATTACTAGTAAACCTCCCCTTTCCTCCTAATTGTATAGATGAGAGTTTACCACTTGTCCTAAAAGAATTTGAACCAAATTATTTCGAATTAACTAATTAAACTACTCTAAAACATGTATTTAATAAAAATAAAATAATTTTGTAACTTAATTCAAATAATAATAAAAAATATTGTAAGTGTAAGATTCATAATTCGATTAAAAAAATAGAAAAGAAATTGTGTAAGTGTTATTTATCAGCGTGGAAGTGATTGAAATAGCGTCCATTAGGTGTAATTTCATTATCCAGCAACGAATAGGCTTAGTTCCATTTTCTATGGATTAAATTTATTTGAATTCAACGAGAAATTTAATAAACTACCAAACTCAAATTTATTATTCAAAAAAAATTTAAACATTCAAAAAAATTTATTAACTATACTATATTTGTTTATCAAAACAAAGAGCATTAACTTACATTATGGCAAACAATAATAGGTTAGGTGCATGGATGGGAGTAGGCACAAAGAGGTTTTAGCGAAGATTAATCTATTATTATCATCATCATTAAATAGCCTGCCATATTCATTGATCATAGTTATTAATTATGTGCTGCATCCGCATTATTTTAATGTTATGTATTTTAAAATTTAAAATGTAATACGAATATTGAATTGAGAAAAATGTATATATAAAAAATTAAGCATTGGGTTTGGTTCAGATAGAATAGGAAGAAGTTATATCCAAGAAAAATCAAATCAAAATAAAACTAAGAAGAAAGAAATATCAAACCCTTAAGAGCCCTAATTCCTATTTTAAATAGTAATTATTTGCTTTTTTAACACACCATCTATCGTCCTTCAAATCCAAATATGAAATATTTTTGACTTTTAATAAAGATTCAATGTTTTTTTCCTTAAAGATCCAGAGTAGTCTCTGGTCTTCACGACACGATAGTGCCTCTCTACGGCCTTGCATGTGAATTCATAGTTTAATGTTTTTTTTCCTTAAAGATCCAGAGTAGTCTCTGGTCTTCACGACACGATAGTGCCTCTCTACGGCCTTGCATGTGAATTCATAGTTTAATGTTTTTTTTCCTTAAAGATCCAGAGTAGTCTCTGGTCTTCACGACACGATAGTGCCTCTCTACGGCCTTGCATGTGAATGGCTTTATAGATATGCATTTAATATACGCGAATTTCCATCGCGTTTCCTGGTTGCAGCGGATCATCTGCCGCGATATTCTGCAATGTAAGGTACGTGATCTTTGGACGTGGCAGCTATCTTGCAAATTGAGTATGTAAATATTCAGGGCAATTCTTATTTCCACCTCCATAGCAAAGTTAATGCTATGGAGGGTACCTCTGTCAGAGTCTCACAGAGCATCATCGACCATACATCATCAGACCATATATCGTAAACTTATCTGTCTCCGGCATCCCTCTCCGGCTGCCCATCAAAACCCCCGGCGACCCTGCCCGCAGCCACCCGCAGCCTCCCTCCGGTTTGAGGACTTAATGAGGTTCACCGTACTCATTTAATAACAGAGGAATTTGAATTTGAATTTTGAGTTCGAATTTAAAATACCGCCCAAACAAAATTCAAATTTCTATAACCATAAACAGAAAGAGGTTCGCTGATTGCGGCATTGACTTCGGCAGAAACGCCATTGGAGGCCGGGATGGCAGATTCTATGTCGTAACCGATCCCAGGGACGACGACCCTGTAAATCCCAGGCCTGGCACGCTCCGTCACGCTGTCATTCAGAGCGAGCCTCTGTGGATTATCTTCCTATTGGGACATGGTTATCATGCTCAAAGAAGAGCTCATCATGAACAGTTACAAGACCATAGACGGCCGAGGCGTCAATGTTCACATTGCAAATGGACCCTGCATAACGGTACAGTATGTGACGAACATTATCATCCATGGGATTCATATCCATGATTGCAGACCTGCGGAGAATGCCATGGTTCGGAGCTCTCCAACGCATTATGGATAGAGGACAATGTGCGATGGAGATGGTGTTTCGATTTTTGGAGGCAGCCATGTCTGGGTCGATCATTGCTCGTCTCCAACTGCGCAGATGGGCTCATCGATGCGATCATGGCTTCCACTGCAATTACCATTTCAAATAATCACTTTACCCACCATGACAAGGTCAGTTTCTTTTCTTTTTTCTGTTTTTGCAGTTATATTTGTTTTTTTCCTGTTACAAATAACTTCTTTAATTGCTAATGTGAAAAATTGCCATCTCGGTATCCCCTCCCGCTCCGTTGTGGACTTTCAGGACGAGGTCTGTCAATTTCCCAAGGAAACCTTGAGCGCCGAGGGTTTGTCCGAGAATCCGGATCTCAAATGCCAAGTTAAAGATTGGGACATCGAAAACATTTTTGAAAACAATCAAAAGTTTGAATTGATTGAAGATTGCTGGGATGCGATAGAGATGCAGGATTACATAAACAGAGACTTTGTCAGCCAAGACATGTATTTTGACGGCGATTTTTCTGCGCCATGGGCATTGGAAACTGCGGGCTGCATGTAATCAGCCGGACCTTTCTGATATTTCAACGTTGAAAAACATGCATTCTTTCGAATCAGGGCAATGGCAACAGAAGAACTTCCAGAATCGTTGCAAAATTGTATTGCATAATCATTACAGAAAATATTTTAGGCCACGCTTGATTGATCCACACGGTCATAACGTTAAAATATGTAGTCATAAAGGGTTGAAACATGGCCACCATGATGTTTAAAATTGTATTTTTTAACACTTTTACATGGGATAATATATCAGTCATGGAATGGTATTGAACATGAGAGACCGAAGCAAAATTCGAGCTAAATGTCATTGCGCAGATATTGAAGTCTCCCTTTGTGCTCAGTTATGTATATGTATATGTTTATGTTTTTTTTTATATATATATTTGTATTTGTATATTTATTATACTGTATTGCTTTGTTTATTATATATAAATAAAGTTAATATTGGTTATAACATTATATATAATTTTATATGATATTAGTTAGAAATAATAAATAATTTCATTTTCATGTTAATTTGTTGTTAATATTAGATTTCAGAAATAAAGTAAAGTAGTAAAATATAACAAATAATATTAAATAAAATATTAGAAATTTTATATAAATAACAAAATTTATATAATTAAAAGAAGAATATTATGTATAATTCAATAAAGAATTTAAATAAGCTATTTAAATATTATCATAATTATATACTATCAATGTTATTCATATATATATATATATAAATAAATGTACATAAGAGAGTCACCTTTATGTTAAATAACAAAATTTTATATCAAATAAAAAAGAATTAGAAAAAATAATACATGTTTAATTTAATATAGAATTTAAATAAATTATTTAAATATATATCCTAATTGAAATATTCAATGTTAATTTCATATATATAGAGAGAGATAACTATTTTAATGTTAATTATGATAATATATTTCAATTTCTATATAAAATAATAGAAAGTAAAATAATTCAATTACTTTTTAATAAGAAAATTCATTTAATTGTTGATAAGGAATTGATAATGTAGTATTTTTGTTATAAATTGGGTTTTTACATTCATATAGAAAAAATTTACCAAAATTTTAGTGGCTTAACACCTACAAATTTATTGGCTAGTAGGTAGTTTCCCAAAAATACAAAAGACTCCCATGCATGTAACAAAAATTAGAAGCTATTGGGCACATGAGCCCAAAAGACCAACAAAATTAGAATCCAACTAGGCCTCATTAGACATCTCAGGATGTGACCGGGGCTAAGATGTCCTCTCTTGAACTAGGTGGCAATAGATACAAAAACTCACAATAGATATGTTTCTCCATGTGAGCCATTTTGTCTTCCATGTGGTCTATCTTTTTCCATAAGGTGCCATTGTCCCCTCTATAGATTTTCAAGTTTGCCCTATATATACCATTGATTTCTCTAGAGGTTATTCATAAAAGAAATTATCGCATTTCTATTGTCATATCAATCTCTGCTCAATTGCTCCATAAACATTTTTAGATGATTAATTTGAGTATCAATATTGCCTTGTCGAGGGTGACAATCATGAAAGCTATGAGAGTTAAAAATATTGGGGTCAACTATCTCTTCATGGCCAAGAGCCTCCATGTGAGTCCAACTAGAATGCCCCTATTCCCCTACACCCCAACTTACCCTTCCACACGACATCAAGAAATTCACTACAAAATAAAAGACAAGGAAATTGGAGTAACTACCAAACAAACTCAGGTTGTAATGACTGGGTGATGGGACCCGGCCCACTTGGCAACGCTTTATGCTTTATGTTGACAACCCGGATCGATTACGTGGCGGACGAAATATCTATGCCCGCGGTTCTGTATGTTGGTGGTAGCTGGGGTAGTAAATGCTAGAGTTAATGGCAGTACTCTACCTCGGAATGCACCTCAACCCTAACGTTAATGTGGTCTCTCGATTCTTCCTTGGGTTATTGTTCTGTTGTCGTCGAGGGTTTTGTTAGCTCTGCAATGAAATGGTGGGTGCATTATGCTGTGATTTCTCCGGCTCTGCAACGAAACTTATGTGTGATATGTCGTGGTTTGGCTGGCTCTGGATGCTGTCTGAGACCTTCGTTTCACCTCTGGTTGTCCTGTTCGTTCGTTTGATAGAAAATTTGTTTTGCTGTGGAGGTTGTTCGCCTGGTTTCGTGCTCGGTCCTTGGTAAGTCACGCTGCTACTTTACTGGTTCTTGTATGCGTGGATTTTCTGGTTAATTTGCTTGCTTCTAGCTGTGGTTGTAACGCCCGTTGGTTGTATTCGGCTGTAGTCTGAACTCAATCTCTCTGTCCACTTTTATTTGGCTTTCACTGTGCGATTACTGTGTGCCTTACTGGTTCTCTGAGGTTTTTGTTCCAAGTTCTATTTCTTGGTATCTATTTGTGTTTGTCTGCCTTCTCACGACACGGCATTGGTCTTGGTTGGAAGCACAGGGCTTCTCAGGAATGTGTCCTCGATTCAACACAGGTATAACTATCCTTCCATGCTTCAATTTTACCCTTCTTTTCGCTCTGGGTCTAACCCAACTTGTCCCTTTTCTCTACAGTTGCTCAGTTTCGTTCGCTGTCCAAGCTATGGCTTCTGGCTGCGTCCTCCAGGTAAGAAATTCGTTCGACAAGTTGATTTTTGTTTACAGGGTTTTGTTTTCCCCTGAGTTTTTCCTGTACCATACACTAATACTGGTGTTTGGCTCCTTGCAGGTCCTTATGGGCGACCTGGGTGGCGTATTCTCCTACGCTTGGCTATGTTAATTGCTCGTCTTCTGGGTAGGCCTGAAACTTGTTATCCGTCTGCGTTTGTTGTTTTCTGAGGACGATCCGTCCCCTGGTCTGGTTACTTGATCACTGTATCTGCTATTCGACTGTAGTTTTAATTTTAACGACTCTATATGAGAATGTATAAGAGTCCAGTGTGGCCTATGGTTATTTGTCTGTTACAAACCCTAACTCAGGGTTTTTCGATTTGGCATGGGTTTTCGTCTTATTCGGCGCTAGTTATGTCTGGAATGGTCTCTGTCCTCTGGAATGTGACTCGGATCTACCAACAATGCTGTAGATTTTTGTTCTTGACACTTGAAATGAAATTTAATATAAGGAGAGTGTATGGTTATTTTGTTACCTCTGCATATTCGGATTTGGTTGTCGTTTGTCCTTCTGTGCGTTCGAACGTTGGAAAACTTGTGAACGTGACTGGTTGTATTTCTCGGTCGTTGTTAACTAAACATTGTAAATTTGAAATGTTGCTCCACCGCGTGCGTAAAATAAGTAGGTGACTGTTAATTTGATGACTTCTGAATTCGTTAAGATTCTATCTTTTTGGTTTATATTCGACTGTGAAGCTGGAATTGCGTGATCTTTGTGTACCATATTTTTACATAATTTTCTTTGTTAAGAAGTTCATGCGGAATGCATGGGGATGGTCGATTTGCGGAGCTGGGCAAGCTCGGCCTGTGTTTCCACTCATGGCTTCCATGCATGCATGATGATTGTTCTTCTGGTTATCGTTAATTTCTACACCGATTCGCTACAGGTGCAAAGCGTTGTTATGGAGATCGCGTGTGCTTATACTCATTGTTATGCCTTTTGTGCTCCTCGTCGAGGAATCTTTGCCTTTTCTTTTCAAAATAAAATACTTTCTTTTTCTCGATTACATAATAATCTCCGTGTTCTTGCCCATTCCTTTTTATGGTTTCTATGGATATTTCGTCTTTACAGAATAGTCGATTTAGCGATATACTCAATGAAAATCCACGCGCGCAATATACTCATCAAATATCCGCGCACTCTCCCGACGAGTACATTTTATTTCAATCCGTCATTAAAATATTTTTTTAGGAAAACATAAATATAATTAAATCATTAAATTATATTTATAAATTATATCTTATTTTTTTTCCATTTTATTTCTGTTCTTTAATAAAATCTATAAAGATTTTGTTATCTGTTGGTCAAAGTGCAATTTCTAAAGCATTTTGACAATATATATATTGGGAAACAAGAGATCTACTTTAGGAATTGGCACAACTTTATTTATATAACATTAAAACAAAGATATTTAAAGTTTGCAATATCGCAGATATGTCTATAAAGTGCATGGATAAGACTAGTAAATGATACATTTTCATTATTGGCATTATTTTTAGAAGTTAAATAAAAAATTTGTCTTTGCTAAAGAGGTACATAGAAGTATCTAAAAAGTGAAATTATGTGTTTTTTTTCATGCTACAATAAAATAATA
>APFE031166636.1:958-83057 GCA_000404065.3 Pinus taeda | reverse complement strand
CCTATCCCATCCACTACACGTCACAGTTCTAATGGAATTGCGAGCCCATGTACAAATTCCACTTGACTCCCAAAGGTGGTACGAGCATTACTACTTACCACTTAAGCCTATTCTCCCCATCTGATAAACCTTGTGCATCTTCCACACCCTGCGATCGTTGGATTTGTCCATCCGAAATCAAATGGCCTGTGATTGTCTACACCTCACCATCTCGATAGCCCCTGTCGTGTTGTATCTACCATCCATCTGCGCAATCTGATGGTCAGCCTTGTTCCTCCATTTAGTTCGTCTACCTGCCATGAAGTCCACGCTCCTTGATTTCTCCATGCATCCGAAGGAAAAAGGTGGCCAGTGTTTATTACTCTGAGTAGTCACTCCTCAACAAATGCATTCAAGAGCAGTATGGCCAAGAAGAAAAGGATATGCCACGAGAAGTTGAATTCATTCAACAAATATGGAACTTCATTCATAGGACACTTCACCTACTCAAGGAGTACAACAGAGCATCCAAGAAGATCAAATCCATTCACTGAAGCAGGCAAACCACACTAAAAAGTCCATCAAATGGTTAAAGCATCTGGTGGTCCATTATGACCCCTCCACGCATAGAACAACAAAACATCTTTGTAATAAAACTCTATATGTACCCAGAAAACAGATGTAATCAAAGAGGATGGTTGACGATTGTTGTTTTGATGTAAGGTTCAACTTGTGGAGACTGTAACTACTTTGATACTTGCAACGTTTGGTCTTCATTTTCAGCTAATACAAGCTTCTTTTGTTGTTAATTGCTCACTTTCCACTTCTTCTCTATTCTAGGTTGTGCCTATTATGCAGTTTCATGTGCTCTTAATATTTAGCATTTGAGGGGATATCATCCCACCTCTGTGTTAGAAACTTGGATGTATAATTGAATATATTATGCAGGTTTCTATTTACTTAGTGCCAGAGAGCTGTCATCGTGTCTGTGCATTAGGAGACAAATTTGCAAACCTATTTACTGGTTGCAGCTGGCCATCACATGGTCTTTTGCATCTACTGGTCTGGTCAGTATTCTCCATGTTCACCTAATCCTCAAACTGTGAGTAATTGGTGGTCTAAAGCCTTGTAGTTTGGGGGTGTTCACCCATGTCTAGAGTTAAGCATAGTAGAAGTGGTTATATGGCTTGAACAACCATCATTCCTTCAATTCATCCATTTTCCAACATTATGTTGAGTTTACAATGTTCCCGAGCACCTCTGAGATACAACCTAGGAGAGTTTCTTGGGGTGATAACATCTAGAACTAGATTAGAGTAGTTAGAAGTAGTGTACATAGGATTTAATACATAGAGGTTAGCTATTTTATTTTGTTGATTTAATTGAAGTCTTCCTCCCGGAAGCAATCTATCAACACATTTAAGAATTTACGTGGTCCCTTAAAACTTGTTGGAACTATCCATTCTAGATGAAAGAAAGTCTAATCAGGGCTTGCGATCGGGTTAGTTCCCCTTGTTGGTATATTGAACATTCACCATGTGAACAAATTGGTGCTAGAAGGAGGGCCTGAACCACCGTCCACAGCTTTTCAAGATTTCATCCTTAAGTGCCACCCATGGATTCAATAAGATTAATACATGGATTGTGAAGGTCAAAAAGACCCCTCCTCTCATTCGAAAAAGCCTGATTTCGAAGAAGAGACATTGTGGGAGTATCCTGTCACTCAGGAAAAACCAATCAGAAGACTTACTCAGGCTTACACTCGTTCCCTATCATAGCTCCCTATCCTTCAGTCATTACCTATGATAGCAAAAATAAAGCCAAGGATCTATCACATAAATGAATATATTGTGCTTGATTCTTTATAGAGCATCGACTCTCCTGGGAAGAAATTCTTGAGGATTCCCCTCCTGAATGTAATCCCTAGCCTGATTTGGAAAAACCTAATGGAGAAAACCTCCACCAGCACATCCCTGTCCTTGATATGGCTAATATTCCTCAACTGGGTGGAAACCAACTCCTACCTCCTCCAAGAGCACTGCCTCCCTAACTCGCTCAAGATGTCATGGTGATACCTGGGCAGTAGCATCCCTTACAAAAGAATGCAGAAATGGTATTGCCTAAATTCGACCCTGAGCGGGGGGACACCACTGAAAACCATATCAATTCGTTCTTCCTGGTCGTGCACATGCTAGGGGTAGCTGATGAAGATATAGTCTATCACATATTCCCTTTTACCCTGATTTATGCAGCTTCCACATGGTACTTTAGCTTAAGAACAGGATCAATCACTTCATGGGCTGCCTTTCAACAAGCCTTTTTGGACAAGTATGGTGATGACAAAACCCCTGCTGCCTTAGTTCTATAACTATCCCATTTGAAAATGGAAACCAAGGAAAAGGTTAAGGATTTTAATATCTGATTCAACACCCTATTTAACAGAATCTCGACCACCACCAGACCTACGGAAGAGGTGCTCATGGAATTCTAGATCACTGCTCTCCCTATCCCTACTACGATGTGGGTCAAAAGGAGTAATGTGCAAACCTTACAAGGTTATATCGATGAAGCAGTAAAAGTCGAAAACGAAATGCTTAGTCTCACAACATGTTGCCCTACAACTAAAGAAAATAAAGCCTTTCAAGCATCCAAGAAGAATAACGAGAGTAATAACAAAGGGGCTAAAACCAAAGACAAGGACACCACAAATGTGGAAGGTTTGCATCGGATCGTTAAGAAACTAACAAACACAATCATTGATATGAAAAGGAATCATGGAGAGAGTACTAGTGGTAGTGGAGGAGACTATAATAACAGAAAGCCCTTCAAGCCTTTCTATCGTAAGAAAACAGAAGGTGGTCATGGTCAACTTGTGCTACCTACTCCACCCAATGAAGGGAATTTAAACACAGAATATCTGGTTCTTATCAGATCGCTCCTCAACCAAGAACCTATAGTAGAGCTAGAGCCAGAACAAGAAGATGAGGAAGAATACCAAGTAGAAGAGCCCTTGGAAGAAGAATCTCAAATCTACGTACTGTGGGTTTTCTATGTAAATGAGAATGATGATGACCAAGGAGACAGTATGCCATAAATCCACACTAATGAAATTCAGACACGAAGTAAAGGGCCACTTGCAAGTGTGATAAATCCTGTAGATTAGACCAAGAAAGTTGTCTACCCTTTGAAGACACCTGCTCCCAAAGTTCCTGTTGAGAAGAGTAGACCCAACGGTCAATCCAAGAATACCCCTGTGGCAAACAATCTAGAGAAAGAGAACACAACTCCCACTGCAATGAAGGCGAATCCAAATGGTAAAATCCCACCTAAGAACAGCAAAATGGGTATGTTTACTCTACCCTATCCTATTTATAGCATTGATTACAATATTGTCGATGATCTTAAGAAATCTAGGGCCAATAATACATACTTTCATTTACTGAAGTTAACACAACAAAGAGATCTTCTCTTGAAAGCTATGAATGAGAGAAATTCCAAAACTCCCACCATCCCAAGCATCCAACCCAATAAGCCAGTGTCTAGGCCTATCAACACCTCCAATACAGCCCAAATACCATCAGGTATGGAAGCCATTCTGTCTAAAATAAATTGAAACCCCCAAGATGTTAGTGCAACCATGATAGGGAGGAAATCAAAATCCATCATTCCACCTTTCCTTATCACATTTGAAATCCTCAACATGAACGTACACAATTTCTTGGTAGATTTCAATGCCTCATCCACTGTGTTTCCTTATGTTGTTGCCAAATTACTGCATGCTATACCTGAGAAAACTGGGACTCAAATTATGCAATTAATCAGGACAAATGTGAAAGTGATTAGGGAATTGAAAGATTTGTTGATTCTGATGGTTGATAAACCACAGTACACACAAGTCGTTGATATGGTGGTAGTCGATATACCTGAGGCTTATGGAATGCTACTTAGTAGGGATTGGTCAGCAAAACTGAATGGATATTTCTCAACAGATTGGTTCCATCTCTTTCTGCCTCAGAAGGGGAAGGGTGATATGCTGAGAGTTGATTGTGAAAGATAAATGAAGTATGTGGTGATAGAGCTAAATGGTCCCAATGAATCTGTAATGTTTACAAAATCTATCCTTGGGAATTATAGTTTCAATGATTATGCCACAGAAACCTGTTTTGGAAAATTCCATGTTGAAACAAGTGAAGGAGCTGCAATAAACACATGGTTGTAATCTCCCCCATAATCCAACTAACAAAACACCCTGTAATATAGTAGATGATAAAACTAGTCTCATGGGAAGCAATTCAGTTAATGTAACATTAGACTCTAATTTTTGGACACTCTATTTTAATGGTTCTAACTACCTTGAATGTGCAGGTGCTAGGAGCATTCTTATTGACCCACAAGGGAACCAACATTCTATGGCCAGTTGATTGGAGTTTGCGTGCACCCACAATATAGTAGAATATGAAGGCTTGCTGCAAGGCCTGAAGAAAGCCATTGATATGAATTCAAGACAAGAAAGGAAACTGATTATTTAGTGCAGTTCACACTTCTCCTGGATTGGTGGTTATCTTTTTCATAATGGCTTTGACTTACAAATTCATAGATGCATCTGAGAAAATGAAATTTATGATATCTTGAAATCCTGCCATGACAAACCCTATGGCAGGCACTATGCAGACAATAGGACTGGACATAAAGTTCTTCAGATGGGATTTTACTAGCTCATGATATTTAAGGATGCGAATAAATATGTTCAAGCTTGCGATAACTGTCAAAGGATGGGTCATCCTGGCCAAGCAGATGATATGCCCTTCCAACCATAATTGGTGGTGGAATCTTTTGAAAGATGAGCACCAGATTTTGTTGGCCCCTTTAATCCACCATCATACCAAAAAGTTTCTATACTGATTTGCACTGATTACGTAACAAAATATGTAGAAGAGGTAGCTTTGCCAAGAGCCACAGAGGAAGCAATGAACAAATTTCTTTTCAAACCCTTTGTGTGATAGGGATTATCAAGAGAAGTAATAATAGATGGAGGACCATATTTTACAAGTCTTAAAATTTCACCCACTCTACAAAATTATCATATTAAGAATAGGGTAACTTCTCCATACCACCCCCAGGTGAACAGACAAGTGGAAAGTAGCAAAATAGTCCTGGATGCAATCTTGACTAAAATTTTATTCGCAAATTGTCAAAATTGGGTAACCAAGCTTTCAGAATCTTTGTAGTCCTATCAGAGGACATGACACAACACTACAGGTCACTCACCATATCAGCTTGTCTTTGGCAAAGAACCAATTTTTATAATTGAATTCTAAATAAAGACTGTTAAAAATGCACAGGAGATCAAACTAGATTTTACAAAGGCACAAACACGATGCCTACAACAACTCAATGAACTAGATGAAGCACACCTATTTTCTCTTGAACATACAACCAGTATTTAGTAGCAAAGAGCTAAATGGCATGACTGACTTATAAAAAAGATCATTTGAAAAAGGAGACTGGGAGTTATTATATGATTCCATATTTTAGGATTTTCTAGGAAAATTGCAAATGAGATGGCTCGGACCTTATGAAAGCAAAGAAGGTCATGATAATGGTACCATAACTTTAACCACCATTGATGGATCTAGTACCTATTTTCTGGTAAATGGAAATCTATTGTGCCTCTACCACCAGCCACTCACAAAGGAGTCTTTCTACCATAAGATAAGAAATGGTCCTACTTTTCAAATTATAGATGACTAGGGTGGTAACCCAACAGCTTCATCTTTGTGAAATCTGATTTTTTTACCATATTGTACATAATGTATATATTTTCTAGAATTTGGTTAATTATTTTCTTCTTCTTTTTCTTTCTTTCTTTCTTTTCTTCTCCTTCGACTAAGGAAAAAGGGAGGGATAATTGATAATAATAATAAAAGCGTACTGAAATTTTGGAATAATTGTTGTACATTTACAGCACAATTGTTGTTCTATTACAAAAAAACTATATTTCCTGTAGAGCACAACTGTTGTTCCTTCAAAGCATAGTTGTTGCTCCTTTACAATACAACTATTGTTCCTTTACAACATAGTTGTTGTTCTCTCCTAAGAAAAATTTCCTCATATCCCTTCGACCTAGCAACATTTCTTTGAAACAACTATTGTCCCCTTTGTTACAGTTGTTGTTCCCTTTGTTACAGTTGTTTTTCTCTTTATTACAGTTGGTGTTCCCTTTATTACAGTTGTTGTTCCCTTCATTACAATTGTTGTTCCCTTCATTACAGTTGTTTTTCCCTTTATTACAGTTGTTGTTCCCTTTATTACGGTTGTTGTTCCCTTTATTACAATTAATGTTCCCTTTATTACAATTTTTGTTCCCTTTGTTACAACTGATGTTCCCTTTATTACATTTGTTGTTCCCTTTATTATGGTTGTTGTTCCTTTAATAAATGATTTTATGCCATTCCTGATTATCGTGATTACCATTCTTTGGAAATGAATACTGGCCTATTATGATTGCAATTCCCTAAATTCCAGCTGTCGTTCCTTTTATCTCAATCATTGTTCCCTTTAAAACAATTGTCGTTCCGTTTGCGCCGACTAGTTTTTTCTTTGTATATGGTTGTTTCTCTTAAATGCAAACTCCGATGTAAATTTAAAAGAATTAATATTTATTTTATCACGGTGTCAAGTATGATATCTTATTCATCACCCCATGAATAACATATTTTTCTCATCTAGCATATCCCATCAATTTGAATATTTTCTTTATATCTGGATTTTTCGAAAATTTTCATAAAATGTTCATAATTTGTTACCACCATAATAGTTTTGTATTTTATTATATACTCAAATGGTGATTTTCTTTAAACGTAATTAAGGAATAAGGCATACTTTATTTGGCATTTTTTTAATACTCCTTACACCATGCCTAACTCGTAAGGAGTTGATGAGCCACCCTTAATAATAAAAAGAACAAATGTGCATATATATTATATATTATATATATATTATATATATATATTATATATATATATATATATTATAATATATATACTACTTAAAGCTATATTTTCTCATAAGGATGGGGGGTCTCATCACGAGCCAAACCACCATGATCATAATCCATTAACACAAATGACATTCCCATTATGCCCACCAAACCAAGGTAATGGCCTTTGACACTATTGTCAAAAGGACAAGAGGTATCATCACAAGCTGACTTGCTCACTTCG
Source organism: Pinus taeda (assembly GCA_000404065.3). Lineage (NCBI taxonomy): Eukaryota > Viridiplantae > Streptophyta > Pinopsida > Pinales > Pinaceae > Pinus > Pinus taeda. Next base: position 75,855 of record APFE031166636.1, on the reverse strand, counting down.
TTATAATCTAGTGAGTGGCATTGTTGTTGCCTGGTCACCATGCCAAAATAATGGCCTTTTTGAGAAAATCATTTAAATAATAACATATTACATTTTTCATAAGGACACTGGCTCATCAAGGGGTTAAAAGGAAACTCTGTCGAGGCTATGGACGCCTACTGGCAACAGTGGCTCTACCTGTGATATTGGAGTATAATTTGAATTGCTATATCATTACTATGTCATTAGATTCCTTTTTCTCTCATAAGACATCACCACTACTAGTACATGTATGTTCTTCCTAAAACAATTAGAGGTGGTACATCTACTATTATATGAAAAAATCATAAGTCTTTCGAACCTCCACCATAAGCATTATTAGTTATAAAGGTATTTTTCTAGATTTATTTTTTTCCTATTCCGAAGGGTAATCTTTTTACAAAAAATATTTTTACCCATGATAGATGTATCTTTCATTTACTATTCTTTTAATTTCATGATGATTTTTTCATAACAACAATCTGCGCATTTACTACACTCTATCATCTTCCCATTTGGTTGCGTATGATTTGATCGTTTCCCTTCACACTAATTAATGCCTTTGTATGAATTTAACTTCCCATAATCTTAAAGGTTGTGTTCGACCTTTATCCTATTGGAGGAGGTAGGAAATATCACATGCATGATAAGACTGGGCACAAGCGTAATATGATTGGGTAGAATCAACAAAAAATCTCAATTATTATAATAATGCCTCGCACATAAGTATATTGAATGATACTATTTTTTGACATGCTATTATTTCTAGTAAGAGATTTTTGGTTTGAACAGCTCTGTATACAGTCACTGTAGTAGTTTTCTGAATTAGAAAGTATGGGTGGTAAGCCTATCCAAAATGAACCTACTCTCCTATAGGTTACTGAGAAAGCTCGGAGGATCCTAAAGTGGGTAGGTGATGAGCCTCATCATTGGGTAATTATGTGGGCATTAATTCACCTCCTAGCTTAGTCAAACCAACGTTTCTCACAACTTATTACATGTTTTTTATTATATTTTGTTTATGAGATGAGTTAGAGTGGGATATCATGCCTAGTGGACTAATATGCATTGAATGCAGGTTTGAAGGAGAAAATCAAGGAATTTTGGCAAAGACTAATGTTGAAACTTGAATGGGACAAGGGAGAGGGATTTTAGGAGGTAAATACTCCTCATTTACTTCTCCCATTCGAATATTCCTCCATTCATCTCACCAGCTCGGAGTGCAACTAACCAAGTCATGAGGATTAGAAGGCAGTCGAGCAAGTGAGAGACAAAGAGCTAGTTTATCTCGAGTTTGGGAACCGGGCCTCCCTAATTTTAAGGAATTCGTTGGAGAATTCAGTTGTATAAGTAGAGAGGCCTAGAGCCTCATTAGGATTCAATTTTTTTTTGTAAAACTCTAAGTTATTTTCGAGCTCTAGACTTGTGGAATATTTTGATGTAATTTTTTGTTTTGGTAATAAGAATGAGTTTTGTTTTTCAGCTAGCACTGAGTTAACTAAGAGGGCTGAAACTCTTGGGTTAGGGCCCAACCCTAATAGCCAAGGCTCCTCTTTTTGTATCTATATGTTTAGCTTAGTTTCATAGCTTCATTGTTACTTTGTCTTTAGACGTATTTTCGTTGCAAGTAGTGTAGATTTGATTGGTTATTTATTAGTTTTCTCTCATTTGTGCGTTACTTCAGTAGCAGGTTGGCAAGAATAAAATAAGCACCACAAGGCTGTCACCAGGTGTCTTGGCCTCACTTCTCCCCTCTGGGATCATGATTTGAGGAAGCGGCCCTTATGCAGACCCAAAAACACATATTTCTATTTCTTTCATAAGCTTTAGAGTTTTCTATATTTAAGCTAGTATTTGATCAGTTTTGCAAAGTAGGATTGCATTTCCATCTATTCTATATTCATTCTTGTAGTAGATCTCATCCATGATTCCATTCCTTTCACCTACTTTCCTCATGCATAAGGTAGACATTTAGTTCATTAATTTTTCTTTTCTAGCTTATGAGAATGATTCTTCTTTACTTGAATTTTTGGAAATTATACATGTTTGATGTAGAGCGGGTGCTTTAGGAGAATACAGAGACCTCATAGCTATCAATCACTTTCCACTTCATCCACCATAATCATTCCTTGCTTTCACCATTGCCTTCACTAATTTCATCATTCTACGTAGAAATTCTTCCAAGCACATTGAATGAATCCAACAATCTCCTAGCCTTGTTGTTGAATTCTGAGTGATACTAGGCATTTTCTCACTCCATTCCACCCATAAACTACCTTCCCTAATCATTCCACCACCTCAAACACCTCTCGTTTTGCTCGTGGCTGTATCCTATAAAAATACAGGGAATCTTGTAGGTTTCTAGTACATCCTGTAGGTTTCTAGTACATGGCCTATTTTGAGGCTGAATTGAAGGAAAACCTCTAGGAAGCCCCCAAAGGTTACCCAAGGGTCTCCCACACCATCTAGCCATCTCCTAAACCTTCCAACCATCCTCGAACATCCCTAAACCACCTGCCACATCACCAAAAAGGATTAGTTTGCATATTTGATTTTGCATAGACAAAACAAAGTTATTTTAGTCCCTTTACTTGCACAATAGTGATGTTTGATGATTTTAACTGTAATACTTAGACAATCGCATCTGGTTCATGTTAGTTTAGCATTATTGCGAAGCATAGTTTCTTAGCAGTTAATTAGGAAATGGTGTGATTTAGCATTGAATTTTGGTATTTTTCATTATTACAATATATCAACTCTCTCTTAGAGTAGATTTCCCTTTCTTTCATCAAGAAACCAAACTTCTTCTGAATCCATAGAAGTCTGGCTTGAAAACCCCCAGTGGTCTCTCACCAGCTGAAAAAGTGACAAAAGGCAGAACCATCACTTTTACTTGTGTATACAACACTGTCACCTCCAAGTTTGTATGAACCCCAGGTTGATAAAGTAAAGCTGGTAGCCCAAGAGTTGCAACATTCTTGCTGCAATACTGGTGTTCACCACTTTTTGGCGCCATTTCCAGGGAGGTGTCTGAGTAATATGTAATTACTAATTTCCTTTTTCTACTTCTTGTTTCTACTATTCTGCCATTAGTTTCATTCCTGCAAAAGTAATTTAGTTTGTTTTTCATTCTGCAAGTTAGATTTCAATCAATTAGCTAATATTTTCATTCAGTCTGCAATTTTAATTCTGCAAGCTAGATTTCAATTAAACAATTCATTTTTCATTTAGTTAGTAGTTTTCATTCAATCTGCAAATTCAATTCTGCAAAGTACTTTCAAAATATGAAAAAATAAAAAAACCAAACGAAAATCATTTCCTTTGATGCCTCGTAGGAATAGGGATAACTTAGGGAAATTTTTTCCAAATACCCCCACTGCATCCAACAACCAACCTTCCCTCTTCGTTGGCGATTGTGAAATGGAGGAACCCTTAGGTGAGCAACCAGACATATTTGAAGAACCTACAGGGGAAGAAGAAGAACCCATTCCTACTGAGCCAATGGCTGAAAACAAAAATGATAGAGGGAATAGAGAGAGAGTTGAGGGTTCCTTCCCCATTAGAGAAACCAATGGGGACACTAAGATGAAAAATATAAGCCCCTCTTCCCTTCCTCATTCCATGGCCTGACCACAAAAGACCCCAACACTTTCCTATTTGAGTTTTCTGTTATATGCCGAACCTATGACTATACAGATGATGAGCAGAAATTGAAACTATTTCAATCTACCCTCAAGGATGCAGCTTTGCAATGGTTCATGGGTTTACATTGGGATAGCATCACGACTTGGTCTCAAATGCAGAAAGCTTTCAAAAACAAGTATTGAGAATATTATAAGTCTAAGGATACTAAAGAAGAAATTTTTAGGATGACCTTAGGCAATGATGAATCCCTATAGGATTATGAAGAAAGATTCCAACTTATTTGCAAAAGGGCCAGGTGCACACTTGACTGTGAGTCACTAAAGTTGGTCTTGCTTAGGGGAGTAAGGGAAGATCTTATGGATACCCTACACTTGTTAGCAAGAGGAGATATCTACCAGTTACCCTATGAGGACATCAAGACTGTCTTTAGAAACCATTCTAGGGCAACCAGGAAAAAGGGTAGGGGTAGTCAACCTATGGTCAGTACATCTTCTTCCAACTCATCCATCAAGGGTAAAATTGGAAACATGCTGGAAGATTTCAAGAGTGAGATGTTGCAAACCCTTGCCTTACAAATGGACACTATGCATGTTAAGAGGAAGTAGAGAGAGACTTGGCCATTTTCTATCCTAGATGCACAAGGAGACACCCTAGGAATGAATGTCCATTAAATTCTATTGAAGTCCGCTCAGTCTATGAAGAAAACCACTCCACAGATAAGTGCCCTTCTTTGCCTGGACTCAAAGCTATATATCAAGGAGCTGAAGGGGTCATTGAGTAGCTCTACTACATAATTCAAAGGAGACCTCATGGGCCTAGGCCATACCAGCAGGGCATGCAGGGTCATCCCATGCATATTACAACCCCAACCAGACCACATCCATACCTTCTTGGGGACCTCCTACTCATTATTTCTGGTCTACACCTCCTCCATGGTCCTTTGCATCTCAGTATCACTCCCAGCCAGCCAGCCAATCATTTCAACCTTATGCTCTGCCACAACCTCAGTGGAATGCACCACCCTAGGGGTGGAGGCCCCAATACAATAATGCTCCACCTTTATTGCCTCCACCACCCACCCAACCACAACTGTTACACTTTGCTCCACCCAAGCAACCCCAGATGCCTGCCCAGCCAAATCCAAATCCGAACAATGGACAGACTCAACAAGTATGCAATGGAGAGACATCATATCTAGCTTATGCTATGGAAATCCAGGAAATTTACCTGAGATCAGGGAGAGCTCTCCAGGATAACCAACCTCCAGCTCCACCTAGGGAGGTTGAGGAAGAAAGAGAGGAAAGCATTCTTAAAGTAAATCCACCCTTTCTTGAGAGATCAACCCAACCACTCTAGCCTACCCCAGAAGAGACTGAACTTCTCGGTGAATTGAAAAATCTATGTGTAAAGATTCCACTTCTCCAAGAAATAAAATATGTGCCTATTTACAATAAGTTGATTAAGTAAAAGTGCTTCAAGAATCTAGGGAGGCGAAAAATATATGCCCCTACCATTAATGTCATTCGACAGTTATCTGACTTAATGCTGGGGCAGGTGATCTGTCCAAAGTATTTGGACCCTGGAAGCCCTATAGTAGATGTGCACATCAATGGCACCATTGTCCCACACACTTTGATTTATCTTGGGGCTACCATTAATGTGATGACCAAGACACCATGCTCAAGCTCAACCTCCAAGGTTCATTGAGAAAGACCACAATGGTCCTGCAACTTGTAGACTACTCCACAGTGACCCCTGAGGGGATTATGGAGGATGTGATGGTCTCCATTGACTCTTGGGAGTATCCTACAGATTTCCTAGTTCTCCAGCCTAAGGCGAAGCTTATTAGTTACCCTTTCATCCTTGCGAGGCCCTGATTGGCCACTGCCAATGCTTACATCAACTGTAGAGCTGGGAATATGGCCATCAAGAATGGGCATATGTGCAAGGAGTTAGTCATATACCTTTCTGCTCAGCCATCTCTAGAAAATGAGTTACCTTTATGGTTGGAAGAGGAGGTATAATATGAAGTTTATACTACCCAACTGTATACCTTAGAAGAAACCATGGGAGGGGGACCTCATCATGAAGACAATTTGATTGAAGACCTACTCCAAAGTCTAACTCCTAGTACATTGTCCCTAGAAGAAGTAGTAAATGAAACCCAGAACAACCATCCAATTGATCTATACTTGGCTAATTCCATTCCTCTCCATGTCAAAACCAGAGCATTTGGCCCTACAGAAACTTTGAAAATCAATCCATATCTTTCTGTTCTCCAAGAACGGAAGTTGTGCAACATGCTAAAGGAACATCTGGATGCCTTCGCTTGGAGTTAAAAACAAATGAAGGGAGTACACCCCTCATTGTGTAATCACCATATTTATATCAAGGAAGGTTGCAAGGCAGGCTGACAACCCCAAAGAAGGATGAATACAACGCTTAAAGATATAGTCAAAGAAGAACTGCAAAAACTTCTAGATCTAGGATTCATTTATCCTATCTTCGATAGTGAGTGGATCTCCCCTCTGGTGTTAGTTCCCAAGAAAAATGGTAAGTGGAGGATTTTTGTCGATTATAGGGAATTGAATAAAGCCACAAAGAAGGAGCATTTCCCTCTACCTTTCATCGACTAAGTGCTAGATGGCCTCGCAGGGAAAAAGTTTTTCTCTTTCCTACATGGATTCAGCAGGTACAACCAAATCTAGATTAGCCTGGAAGACCAGGATAAAACTACCTTCACTGTCCTTGGGGTACTTTTGCCTATAGGGTCCTTCCTTTTGGCCTATGCAATGCTCCTTCCACCTTTCAAAGAGCAGTCCTGAGTATCTTCGATGAGTTGGTCCATGATGCGGTAGAAATCTATATGGATGATTTTACACCTTATGGGGGTGATTTCGCAGAGGCTTTGTCCAACTTAGGTAAGGTACTGCACAAATGCATTGAGATGAACCTGTCTCTCAGTATTGAGAAATGTGAATTCTTGATGATTGAAGGGACCGTGCTGGGTCATTCAATATCTCAACAAGGACTCCAGGTGGACCCCAACAAAATAGTTATTATCCAAAGGATCCCACCTCCTCAAAAGTATAGAGATGTCAAAATTTTCCTAGGATTAGCTGGATACTACCAAAGGTTCGTAAAGGACTTCAGCAAGTTTTCCTCTCCTTTATTTGGATTTTTGGCCAAGGATTCTAAGTTTATATGGACAAAAAACTGTCAAGAGGCCTTAGACATCCTGAAGAACAAGTTAACCACTACCCCCATTCTCCGAGGCCCAAATTGGGCCCTTCCTTTTCACATTCATGTTGATGCCTCATGCAAAGCCATAAGAGAAGTCATAGGTCAGATAGATGGAAAATTTCCTTATGTCATTTACTTTATCACTAAGAATCTATCAAAGGCCGAACTGAACTACACAGTGACTAAAAAGGAGCTCCTGGTTGTTGTGCACTCATTGAAAAAATTTAGGCATTATATTATATGTTATCAAACATTTGTCCATGCTGACCATGCTGTAATCAAATATTAATGAATAAACCCGATGTGAATGCTTGTATTATAAGATGGTTTCTTTTATTACATCAATTTGATCTAAATATTGTTGATAAGTCTGGTAAGGAAAATGTTGTTGTATATTCCTTGTCCAGATTAAATTTTCCTGTAGGAGAAGAAGGAATGGTTGATGACTAGTTATCGGATGAGCACTTGTTCGCCATTTCAATTCTCTCTCCATGGTTTGCTGACATAGCAAACTATTTGGTATCTGCATAGTTCCCACCGAACTTGTCCTCCAAATAGAAAAGAAAAATTATAAGGAAGAGCACCCCCTTCACTTGGACTAGGGGAAACCTCTTCAAACATGGCCCATATCAAACCTTGAAAAGGTGTGTCAAGGAGGAGGAAGTATTTGACATCCTTTTGACCTGTCATGATGGGCCTTGTGGAGGTCACTTTATAGCAAAGAGGACAGCATTCAAAATGTTACAAGCAGGCTATTATTGACCCACTCTTCATCAGGATGTAACACTATATACTAGTTAGTGTGATCAGTGCCAAAGGATAGGAAAGCCTACTCCAAGGGATGAAATTCCTCTATAGCCTCACGTGACTTTCGAGCCATTTGACAAGTGGGGCATGGAATGCATTGGACCTATTAACCCTCCTTCCAAGCAAAAACAATACATCATTGTGTGCACTGATTATCTGACTAAGTGGGCTGAAACCAAGGCAATTAAGGAAACAACAGAGAAGAAGGTGGTTGAGTTCTTAAGGGAGAATGTGTTTTACAAATTTGGGTACCCTAGAGAACTAGTCACTGACTAAGGTAGCCAATTTACCTCCAACATGATTAAATACTTGCTTAGCCAACACAAGATCAAACATAGGACCTCCACTCCCTATCACCCACAAGCTAATGGGCAAGTGGAGGTGACCAACAGAGTGCTGGAGGGCATCTTGACCAAAGTGGTTAACAACAATAGGAAAGATTGGGTAGATAGACTAGTTGAGGCCACTTGGGCCTATAGTACCACCTAGAAGACCACCACTAGATTCACACCCTATGAGCTGGTGTATGGGAAAAAGGCCCTACTATCCATTGAGTTTGGATATACCAAGCTAGGGATGACAGATCAACTAGATCTAGATCTTAGCAGTGCACAAAAAGAGAGATTGCTACAATTAAATGGTTTAGATGAGTTCAAAATGCAGGCCCTCCTGCACACGGAGGTAACCCAACTTCAGAGGAAGATATGGAATGATAAAAACATCAAGGATAAACAATTTCAAGAAGGTAATTTGGCCTTGTAACATGATTCCAGATTTAAAGACTTAAAGGGAAAGTTGAGGACAAGATGTCTAGTACCTTATGTTATAGATAGATTTCATGATAATGGTTCAGTGCAAATCAGAACCATAGATGAAGAGGCCATTCGTTTACTTGTTAATGGGCACCAATTGAAAGTTTACAAAAGACCATTGTTAAAGAAAGAGTTCGTTGATGGTATCAATAAAATAGCGATGGTAGTGGAGCAAGTTTCAGCTCCTGCCTCATCATATCACTGAGAATAAAGAAAAATAAGGACTTAGGTGAAAACCTCCATTACGCGCCTGAGTCCCACTATTGGGTTGAAAACCTCTTGGGGCGACCCAATGGTGTCAAGAAAGGATAAAAAAAAAAAAAGGAAACTAAAAAGATCCTGGGGTGAAAACCTCTCTTCAGGTGCCCAGGGCAAACAACTAGGATGAAACCCTCTCAGAGGTAGCCAAGTTGTTTACAGAAAGGAGAAGAAGAAGAAGAAGAAATCATGAAAATTTCTATTTTTAGGTCAGTAAGGAGGACAATCAGAGAACAAAGGAGGATAAAAAAGGGACCTATTTCACTCACTTTTTTATTTTTCCACTCATTGTCATTCGTCACTCGACCATTTCTTCCATTTTTTCACTCCTTTGCTTCAGTTTACAAGGGAACTGTGTTTTCTACAGGATCCCTTGTAAACCTACAGGGTCCCCTGAAAATAGGATTATCCTGTAGGAATTACAGTGGCTTAGGAATCCTATAGGAAGTGACCCTAGGGAAACAAAATGGCCTATTATGTTAAAGAAATAACACCCCTACATCAACATTTCATTGCAATACCTATGTCCACTTTCATCACCCCTACTGTCAACATCAAAAAATCAGTTTCAACAAATATATTTGTCACAGTCTTAAAAAAAAGGGCCAAAAGGGAGCAGCACTTGAGTATGTCTCATTTCTCCACACTCCCAGCCTTCCTCTCAATTCCTGTCACCATCCTCAAAATCCCAGCTGAGTGTATGATTAAGAGTTCTAAGGGAGAGGAAGCTACAGGACATCCTGTAGGAAATCGTGTACCAGCCTATCCCACATAATACAAATCATGATTGCAGCAAGCTTCCAACATAATGATCCAAGAGTAGAAGGAGCTCCAAAGTAGCAGCAACACTATCATCCTCAATACCAGGTACTTTCACATCAAAGGAATCATCAGGGAAAAAAAAAGAAAAGGAAACAATAACATGCATCCAACACACAACAAACACCTTTGGTCTTCAACAACTATACCAAGGGTTAGCACCATAGGTAAGTATCTAACTCACTCTCTCATTTGCAAAATGTAGTAAAAAGATGTATAGGTTACGAATAAGTTGGTTTATAAGAAAAAGGTGGCCAATTAACTTGGCCACGTTCGTTCAGTCAACGAAGACAAAACAATTGGTCCTCCCACACGTGGCAACAGTCAAGTCAAAAAATGAGAAGAGCAAGACAAAAACAGTTAAGTCTATGGAGGCATGAAATGGGAGTTTTTCCGAGGAGGGGGAAATGATGAAGTGGTAGAGGGGACCAACAGTCAAAAAATAGAAAACGTACCTCAACTGCCAGCACACCACCTCACATAACTCGACCATAAGAAGAAATATTTGTTGATCCCCATGCACTCATGCATGCATTTCCTCGAGGCCCACACTTGCAAAAGTCACTCTCATACTAGGCCACTTACAAAAGAGGAAAACTCCATCACTTTTCTACACAGGACTTCCTACAGGATTGCACGCGAAATCCTACAGGATTGCACAGGAAATCCTATAGGATTTCACATAGGGTTCCTACAGGATACACAGAGATAGTCTACATGATTGGTTGAGAGGCATTTCATTGGTCAAAACACAGGGATTTTCCACAACAAACACTATGAAGAGGTAGTCTTTGTAATTACTTCCCTTTTTCCTAGTGAATTGAACAAGAAATCCTTTAGTTTGAGTGAGTTTGGCAACTGTGTAAGGGAATTGTGCACACAGTATTTTCAGTTATTTACTGCTGCATTTAACAATTGTATCAACCATCTCATTTCCTCAAACTTCAAAAACCAATATGATATGAGGGTTTAATAAGGGAGCCCATTAACACTGTGAGAATTCAACAACACCCTCGAGTGTTGGAAATATTCAAAAGGCATCATTGGATGTGTTATTTCAAAAAATTAAGAGGGTATGATGATGAAGTGGCCCAAGAGTTTCTTCTCTCCCTCATTCCACTTACCAGAGTCCATGCCACTATTGTGGTAAGAGGTCTCTCCATAGATCTCACCCTTGAACTCATCAGTAGAGTTACCACACTTTCCCTAGGAGTACCATGGAGGAAGGAAGACAAGGGAGACGGCCATATTGCCAAGAGGAAATTATTTTTAGAAGGTGAGGAACGCAATGAAGACAAGAATAGAGTAAGGATTGCAAGCCTGCCATATCCCTGGAATGAGGTGAGCTACCAACTTACGAAATACATATCATGTGAGGGTAGGTATAGTGTGGTCTATGGCTATCACTTTAGGTTTCAGAAAGGGTTGAGGTTAGGAGAAGAAACACCTCCTCGCCATAGGCTCAGTATACCATACTTCCTTTTGCAATCAGTAATAGACATAAGCATATAGGTGCAAGAGGGAAATTCCCAACAATTAGTTCATCATGGGTTAATCAGAATCATCATAGAAGATGCCCTCCAAAACCTCAAAATTCATATCCAATGGTTAATTTTTGGAGACATTCAGACAGAGGAGGAAATCAAGGCTCTCACATATGATATTAGTCCTACTATTAGTGAAAATGATGAGGAAATAGAGGAAGATGACAAACAAGAGACTGATAAACAAGATGTTGAACTAGAAGGAGAAGATGAGAGGAAAAATACAGAGGAAAAAAGTAGAATACAAGGAGGAGTCACCTAGGGTGTCTCTAGAGGCCACTGAGAGGGAAGCTATAGCTTCCCTCACTGCTCTTACCACCCCTATCAAACAGAAAGGAAAAAGATAGAGGCAGACCCCTTATATTTCAGGACAAGGAAAAGCACAAGGATAAGGAAGGGGAAACCCCAAACACCAACCAAAATTCCCATTATGATTGAGGACTCGCCTAAAAAATAGGACAAAATGCCTCCTTCTAAGTCCCTTATCACCTATGTGAGAATGCCTATAACTAGATCCACCTCATCCACGGGAAAACGAATCCTATAGGATACACAGCAAGACCTATAGGAAGCCGTAGAAATCCTATAGGATACTATGCTAAACCTACAGGAGACTCAAAAATTGGATAACGAGGGAAGCCTACAACACGAAACTAAAGAAGAGGACTTAGAGTTAAAAGAACCTAGCCCCCAAACTAACCTTGAATCCCACTACAGATTTATTGAAGGGGGAAGGGTCATTCCACAAAAATTTCCTATTCCACTATTCTTTGAGCTTGAGAAGGAGAGAGCCAGAACTCATCGATGGATGTAGATTTCCAAATCCAAGGGGGTGGAAGACATTGGTCACATGGAGGAGAAGCTCAAGGAGATGGGTAGAGAATTAAGTAGCTTGAGAGATAGAGAAGCCATAATGAGAAATTAGTTAGAGACACAAAATGCATGGTTGAAAGGACAACTACAAGAAAGACAGGACCAATTGGCATGTCTGGCCAGTCTCTCTTTGGAAGAAATCTAGTGTAGGATGCTAGCTAAATCATATGCCCTATTCCTCAAGGAACAATGGTTGCGGTTCCAGATCAAGACCCTAGCATAGAGAGGCATGATGCCATTTTAGGATTATAGACAGTTCATTGATCTTTTTTATCAAAGTACATTAGAAAACGGGGCCAAGATGTCTGAGTTTTATTTGCATAACATGGTCTTAACATACATGAATGTATGGTACCTTAATGCCAAGCTAGGATATTTACAGTTGATGGCTTTGGCATCATGGATGAACCATGAGGAAGGAAGGGCTACAAAAATGAAGAATATATTGGAAAAATAACAAATAGAGCCCCTTATGATCAGAGCTAAGCAGTCCAATCCAATGGCCCTCATCAACACGCATAATTCAATTGCAAATGATGCTCAACCTGCACCCAGGTATCTTGCTACCCAAGAGAAGGAAATTTCACATTTTTAGGACATGTTCAGGTTGTTAGGGGATGACAACATACGTGCTTGCCTTAGGATATGGAACACATTGCCATACAATTTAAAGATAAGAGAGTACCACTCTCCTCAAAGCTAGAAGGAAGGAGGGAAGAACTTCCGAAGAAAAGAGGTAGTTGGAGGAGGTAGAAAAGAAAGCAGGTTTCTATGAGCAAGAAGAGGAAACTGTTGGAGGTACTACACACCTAGGACCTTCATTACTAGCACATGTAGACACTTAGTTAGAGCATTCACTGACATGCAAGGATTCAACATTGGAATATTCACTAGATTGGCACCTTTGACTATCCATGCATGCATGGGAATACATGCAAGATCCTTTCTACATGATTTACTCCTTGATTTGCTCCTCCTTTCACGCCGCAACTGGCTAGTTATCTCTGGAACTTACTGTAGGTGTCGAGTCCTCTCATTGATCACCACAATGGTGCATTACCTTGGGATCTTCACCCAATGATGCATATTAGTAGACTCTCATGTAGTATATCATGAGCATTGTAACCTATTTTCTGTTAATCAATAATTCTTTTTGTTCTTTTGATTCTTTTTTTAGTGTTTTTGCTCTGCAAAGCTGTGTGTTCAAACTTTACTAGCTAGATTCATCTGTGTAGGTTTTCTAACACATTTACATGGTATGAGAGCCCATAGGTTGCTAGATAAAAGGCGCACCAATACTTTATTTTTCAGGTGTTACAACTTGGATATTGAAGATTGATAGAAAAAAGGAGTTTCCCAAAGCATCAATCCTAACACCATACAACTATCACAAATGGAAGGACCAAGTGGCTCGATACCTTCATCAGAAAGGGTTGTATAGGATTACCATGGATGTAGAAGTGGAATCCACTTCAGCCATAGAAAAATCCAAGTACCTCAACCACATGGATGAGGCCCATGGATCCATATGCATGTGCATCTCCCCAGAGTTGTAGTTTCATCTATGTACCTACAGTACTCCCAATGAGATTTGGAGGAAGGTTGAATAAATCTATGAGAAATAGGATGAGATGAAAGGACATTTTCTCGAAGTGGAGTTTCTCTCATTGGATCCACAAGACTATGACAAAATTCAAGACTTCTTCACCAAATATAATGATCTATTGCTGCAACTCAAGGGTTGTGGAATTGATAAATCTAAGGAGGAGAGTCGCCAAGTTCTCTCTATTATGTCAAATCTCAGACTATAATACTCCTTCTTTGTGTCTACATTTCATTCAGTAAGGCTTGCAACAGATAAATCCTACAATATGCCTTCACTCAAAGAGTACGTGGATTCCCTCACTTTTGAGCAAGATAAACTCATTGGCATGGGGAAAATCAAACCTCAAAAAGCGCATGCACTTGCTGTGCATGATGGCAGCCACAATAAAAATAACATATCTGATTCAAATCAGAAAAATCAGCAGAAAAAAGACAAGTGAAAAGCGCATTCCCATCCAAAGAAGGAAGGGTACACCAAGCCCTTCAATGACTCTTCCGGCTCCAGAAATGAGAAAGGGAAGAAAGGAGATAAATTCACCTACTGTCACCGAGGATTCCATCTAGAATCCTCTTGCATGAAGAAACAAATTGACCAAATGGTAGAAATCCTTCAAAAGCACAACCTTTGGGACCACATCCCTCAGGGAACCAAGAACAAAACTGAGGATCTGCCACACGGGAAAGGTAACAATTTTCATGATTTAGTTGCAATTAACTCTTCCCTTGATGCATGGATTATAGATTCTGGTGCATCACATCATATGGCTACTACAAAGGAAGTCTATTCCTCTTTGGATGCATGCAAATGACCTCCCATCCTCATGGGATATGACTCACTTATTGAGGTCACTGGAAAAGGTAGAGTGGAACTTTTACACGAAAGCTTTGAAGATGTGCTTCATGTTCCAAAACTTTTGGTAAACCTGCTTTTAGTTTATCAGATCACTCATTCCGACACCAGAAAGAGAGTGGAATTCACTCCAGATGTAGTGAACATATAAAACCTACATATCAGCTCCAAAATTGCAACTGGTGAGGTAAACAATGGAGCTAGATTGTATACATTTTCTAAATTTATTGAATCTGAATCCTCCTTATTGCTTACACATGCTGATGATAGTAGTAGTCTTTGGCATGAGAGGTTTGGTCACTTAAATTACAGGAATATGCAGTATCTAAGCAAACATGATATGGTGGAAGGCTTTCCAAATGCTAGTTTCTCCAAAGGAGTTTGTGAAGGGTGTGTCCTTGGCAAACATCCTAGAGAAAAGTTTGACATCGGCAAGAGTCATAGAGCATCCTTTCCTCTAGATTTGATCCATAGTGATCTCATGGGGCCTTTTCCTCATCCCTCCATCAATAAAGCAAGGTATGTGCTTACATTTATTGATGATTTCTCACAGTATACTTGGGTGTATCTTCTTAGGGCCAAATCTGAAGTTTTTGCACACTTTGAAGATTTCAAAGCACTACTTGAGACATAGTAAAAGAGAAAGATAAAAACCCTCCATACAGAAAATGGTGGGGAATATGTTAACACAACACTTCAAAACCTTTTCCTTGAGTCTGGCATATAGTTGCAGCACACAGTTCCATACACTTCACAGCAGAACGAAGTTGCTAAGAGAAGGAATCAATCTCTCAAAGAGATGACTTCCTGCATGCTGCATGCTAAGTCACTACCTCATAAGCTATGGGATGAAGCACATAATTGTGCTAACTACATCCAAAATAGATCTCCACATAGATTTGTCAAGGATCAAACCCCCTTTGAGGCTTGGAGTGGCACTAAACCTGAGGTCACTCACTTTCGTGTTTTCGACTCCTAAGCATGGGCCAGGATCGCCTTTGAAAAGAGGAAATCTCTTGATCCACGGAGCATTGAGTGCATCTTTGTTGGATAACCTAATGGTGTGAAGGACTCCTGATTTCCTCTATGGACAAGCTCATCATTGAGCGAAGTGTCCAGTTTGAGGAAAATCTCTCACATGCACCTCAATTGCCACATGGAGACACCTTTTATCTACCTCATGACTGAGCTGATGACTCAGTACACTCAAATGCAGATACAAAGAATGTAGATGTTAAGGAAGAGCATGCAGATGCAGAGACAGAGTCTTCAGATACAAAACTAGTGCATGCATATGATGATCCACATCCAAGCCTAGATCGAGCTTCTAGTAGTGAATCAACTTCCCCTGTCATAAATCATAGAACAAGGAGCTTAAGTGAGATATATGCATAAGACCACCCAACTGCTAGAAATGGTCTTGTGAGGGATAATTCTTATCCATAGAGGACTAGCTCAGAGTTTATTGAGCCTCCTCTCGCCCTCATTGCCACTGAACCAACACCATCTCAGCATTGTCATTTGGTTTAGTCTTCTGATCCATAATCTTGTGCTAATGCTGCTGGGTATCCCTCTTGGGAGTCTGCCATGGAGGAGGAGTAAAACTCCCTCCCTGAGAACCAGACCTGGGATGTGGTCCCCCTTCCTTTAGGAAGGAAACTTGTCCAATGCAAATGGGTCTAGAGGACCAAGAGTGCTGCAGATGGGAAAATCACCATACAGAAAGCCAAGCTAGTAGCCAAAGGCTTCCTGCAAGTGGATGGAGTTGATTATGATGAGACCTTTGCTCCAGTAGCAATGATGGATTCCATATGCCTTGCACTTGCCATTGCGGCTGCCCAAGCATGGGAAGTACATCAGATGGATGTGAAGAATGCCTTTGTTCATGGAGACCTATCTAAGGAGATCTACATGGAGAAGCCACATGGTTTCATTTAGGATTCATCTTTGTTCTGCAGACTAAAGAAGTCTCTTTATGGCCTTAAGTAGGCCCCGAGAGCTTGGTATGCGAAGATGGATTCTTTTATCTTACCACAAAACTTCGAAAGATGTAAGTTTGATCTGAATGTTTACATGCTCGTGACACATGAATCTCTTCTTATCTTAGTTTTGTATGTGGATGATCTCCTGATCACCAGCAACTTAGCTTCAGCCATTACTGCAGTGAAGAGGACCTTGCATGATAGGTTCTTGATGATAGACATGGGTTAATTAAACTTCTTTCTTGGCCTTGAGATCAGCCAAGATGCCACAAGCATCAAACTCTCTCAAGCTAAGTATGCACGGGACCTCCTTGAGAGATTTCACATGACTGACTGCAAGCCAGAACTGACTCGTTTTCTGTGTAGGGTCCACCTTGAGGATGGAGGTGACACTCCATTAGTTGACAGTACTCTCTACCAATAGCTAATGGGGAGATTATTGTACCTCACCCACTCTAGACCAAATCTCTCATATGTAGTACGGGTAGTTTCCAGATACATGCAACAATTGCATGAGCTACAGTGGAAAGCTGCCAAGCGCATCCTCTGATATGTGCAGGGCACCATCACCTTAGGGATTCACTATGCAGCAGGCACTACATTGAATCTCCTTGGCTTCACAGATTCTGATTGGGTAGGTGACAACATTGATCGCAAGTCCACCTCCAGATATTCACTTGGTCTAGGGTCTAGCCCTATCTGTTGGTCGAGGAAGAAGTAGGTTGCTATTGCTCTCTCTTCAGGTGAGGTTGAGTACATAGGAGTACTCAACATCACCATTTAGGCTTTGTGGCTACAACACTTCCTCACTGAGTTGAGCGTTCAGTTCCACTAGCCCACTGTCATCTGTTGTGGCAACCAGATCACTCTCAAATTTTGCAGGGATCTATTACAGTGGCATCGAATGAAGCACATAGAGATCCATATGCACTACATCAGAGACTTAGTACATGATCAGGTCATTTATTTGCAGTTATTTCCTTCAGCAGAACAGACTGCAGACATCTTCACCAAGACATTCGCTAAGCATAAGTTTCACCCTTTATGTGATCATCTTAGAGTGAAGGACATAGTTGCTTAGCAACTGTCTTTTCTTCCTCTTTTCTTTCGATTACATTGTATTTTGACGGGGGGGGTTTCCCACGAGGTTTTTCCTCTTTCCTTAAATTTAGTACAAGTTGCATTGTATTTTGGGTGACCATTGGCCTTAGTTTCCAAGGCTCATTTCTTATTTTTCTCCATAGTGGTGTTCAAGGGGGGTCTTGGAGGTACTACACACATAGCACCTTCATTACTGGCACATGCGGACACTTAGTTAGAGCATTCACTGACATCCATGGCTTCAACATTGGAATCTTCACTAGATTTGTGCCTTTGACTGTCCATGCATGCATGGGACTACATGCAAGATCCTTTCTACATGATTCACTCCCTGATTTGCTCCTCCTTTCACTCCGCAACTGGCTAGTTCTCACTAGAACTTGCTGTAGGTGTTGAGTCCTCTCATTGATCACCAGTATGGCACATTAACTTGGGCTATTCACCTAGTGATGCGTATTAGTTGACTCTCATGTAGTATATCATGAGCATTGTAACCTATTTTCTGTTAATCAATAATTCTTTTTGTTCTTTCGATTCTTTTTTTAGTGTTTTTTCTCTACAAAGTTGTGTGTTCAACCTTTACTAGCTAGATTCATCTGCGTAGGTTCTCTAACACATTTACAAAAACCACAGTAGAGTCATGGGATGTCAGGGAGGCCACTAGAGCCATGAAGGATATGGATATTTATTGAGTTGCTCAGAGGATGAGAAACACTCTCAGTACGGGGGTGACGATGAGCCTCATCATTGGGTAACTCTATGGGCCTTAATTCACCTCCTAGCTTAGTCAAACCAACTTTTCTCACAACTTATTACATGTTTTTTATTATATTTTGTTTATGAGATGATTTAGAGTGGGATATCATGTCTAGTGGACTAATATGCATTGAATGCAGGTTTGAAGGAGAAAATTAAGGAATTTTAGCAAAGACTAAGGTTGAAAATTGAATGGGACAATGGAGAGGGATAGTAGGAGGTAAATCCTCCTCATTTACTTCTCCCCCATTCGAATATTCCTCCATTTATCACACCAGCTCGGAGTGCAAGAAGCCAAGTTGTGAGGATTAGAAGGGAGTCGAGAAAATGAGAGACAAAGAGTTATTTGTCTCGAGTTTGGGAGTCGAGCCTCCTTAATTTTAAGGAAGTCATTGGGGACTTCAGTTGCATAAGTAGAGAGGCCTAGAGCCTCATTATGATTCAAATTTTTGTTTTAAAACACTAAGTTATTTTTGAGCTCCAGACTTGTGGAATATTTTGATGTAATTTTCTATTTTGGTAATAAGAATGAGTTTTGTTTTGAGCCAGCACTGAGTTAACTCAGAGGGTTGAAGCTCTTGGGTTAGGGCCCAACCCTAGTAGCCAAGGCTCCCCTTTTTGTATCTATATGTTTATCTTAGTTTCATAGCTTCATTGTTACTTTGTCTTTAGAGGTATTTTCATTGCAAGTAGTGTAAATTGGATTGGTTATTTATTAGTTTGCTTCCATTTGTGCCTTACTTCATTAGTAGGTTGGAAGGAATAAAATAAGAACCACAAGGCTGTCAATAGGTGTCTTGGCCTCACTTCTCCCCTTTTGGATCATGATTTGAGGAAGGGACCCTTATGCAGCCCCAAAAACACAAATTTATATTTCTTTCATAAGCTTTAGTGTTTTATGTATTTAAGCTAGCATTTTATTAGTTTTGCAAAGTAGGATTGCATTGCCATATCTTCTAAATTCATTCTTGTAGTATGTCTCATGCACGATTCCATTCCTTTCAACTACTTTCTTCATGCATAAGCTAGACAGTTAGTTCATTAATTATGCATTTCTAGCTTGTGAGAGTGCTTCTTATTTACATGATTTTTCAGAAATTATACATGTTTGATGTAGAGCATGTGCTTCAGGAGAAGACATATACCTGATAGCCGGCAATCACTTTCCACTTCATCCACCATAATCATTCCTTGCTTTCACCATTGCCTTCACTAATTTCATCATTCTACATAGAAATTCTTCCAATCACATTCAGCGAATACAACCATTTCCTAACCTTGTTGTTCACTTTTGAGTGATCCTAGGCCTTTTCTCATTCCATTCCACCCATCAAACACCTTCCCTAAGCCTTCCACCACCTCCACCACCTCTCGCTTTTCTCTTGGCTGTATCTTGTAGAAATACAGGGAATCATGTAGGTTTCTAGTACATCCTGTAGGTTTTCTTGTAGTGGCCTGTTTTGAGGATGAATTGAGGGAAAACCTATAGGAAGCACACAAAGTTCACCCAAGGGTCTCCCACACCATCCAACCATCTCCTAAACTTTCTAGTCATCCTCAAACATCCCTAAACCACCTGCCACATCACCAAAAGAGATTAGTTTGCATATTTGATTTTGCATGAAAAGAACAAAAAGACAAAACAGAGTTATTTAAGTCACTTTACTTGCACAATAATGATGTTTGATGATTTTAACTTCCATACTTAGATAGTAGCATTTGGTTCATGTTAATTTAGCTATTGCAAAGCATAGTTTCTTAGCAGTTAATTAGGAAATGGTTTGATTTAGCATTGAATTTCGGTCTTTTTCATTATTGCAATACATCAGCTTTCTCTTAGAGTAGATTTTCCTTTCTTTTGTCAAGAAACCAAGATTCTTTTGAATCCATAGAAGTCTAGCTTGAAAACCCCCAGTGGTCTCTCGCCAGCTGAACAGGTGACAAAAGGCAGAACCATCACTTTTATTTGTGTATATAGCATTGTCACCTCCAAGTTTGTAAGAACCCCAGGTTGATAAAGTAAAGCTGGTAGCCCAAGAGTTGCAACATTCTTACTGCAATACTGTGTTCATCAGTAGGCTGGGCCAAAATACTCTACTAGACTACAGGGATTCAACAATGTTGTTTCTTTGGAATTTTTATAGAATTTGAGAAATGAAGTCACAGTGGTCAGAGGCAAGCAAATAAAATTCAATGAGACAATTCTGGTAGAGGTCACATGGCTAGATAATCATATTGGACTTCAAAATGCTATGGAATTATTTGTAGACCCTGGTGAAGAATTGGCCCATAAAGGCAAAGGTTTTCACCCTGTTGGGAGCTAGCAGAAGTATTCCGAAGGTAGATTACATGTGATGGCTGCCATGATGTGGTAAGAGCTCAATACCTCAAATTGATGGCAACATGAAATAGAAGGTAGTCATAAATATGTATTTCTTTTTAAATTTTCTCTTGCATGATGTTGCTGGTAGACTTGGTAGATTTAAGGACCCCAATTCTGCAGTTAGTCATCACTATTTGATTAAAATAGTAGTCATTAGATAATTGAGACAGACACAGTTAATATGGGATAACTTCATGAGACCTAATGAACTAAGATCTCTAGAAGAAATTCATGAAGCAGAAAATATTCACCCTGAAATAGAAAGTGCTTAGCATGGGGTAGAAAACATTCAACCTGAAATAGAAAATAGCCAGCTTGAAGTAGAAAATACTCAGCTAGAGGAAGAAAATGGCAGTCAAGAAAAATGCCAAACCCCAACATTACAAAACCTAACTAGAGTCGAGAATAGATTAGCTTCTGCCTTATTATATTTTCCTACTAAGAGAAGAAGGCTTGCCAAATTGGCCAGAGAAACCCAACCCATAAGTGCTATTGGACATCCATCAGAGAGAGAATCGTCTCAAGAATCCCTTGCAGAACATCAGGGTAATTTGCCTCAAATCTATGAAGAAGTGATAGCCCTAGTTTTGGAGAATATGGGGACCCTTTTCACTACTAAAGAAGATGTGGGATGTTTTGAGAACCCACCTGAGCAAATCTCAACTCCTAATTTATCGGCCTCCAGTCCCAATTCCAATGGTACAGAAAAATTACCATCTTCAGAAAACCTTGAAAGCATGCATTGCTAGGAACAATCAGGGGAGTATGCTGAGGCAGTGAAATAACCATGTTGTTCCATAGAAGGGACCATCTTTTCATCCCCTAAAAAATATAAGTCCAAAGATGACTCAATTGCCACAATCTCAGTCGATATGGATTATGAAGAATTTGTGACTTTTCCTTCAATGAAAATGTCATTGTTGTTCCTTCTTCATCCACTATAAAATCTAATGGAATAATGGAAAGGAAAAAGAATAAGAGAATAAAGTTGTTGTTAAAACGAGAAAATAATAAATTGCGAAAAAGAATAGAACAACTTAGGAAATGGTTGAAAAACTCTAGAAGGTTCTATAAAAGGAAAACGGAAACTAAGATAGTTGGAGTTCAAAGTGAAAATTTTCTTAACTCTGCAGAAATCCAAACTGAAGAAATATTCACTAATTCTATAGAAACACAAAAAAATCTTTATTTTTTTGTGGCCACAACTAAAGTAGCTAGCCAAATAGACTTACTGGTGACCATCAATAGAGCTACACAAACTGAAGTTGTACCCCCTTACTATCATTTGATTAAGGATTCAACTATTCAAATACTAAATAAAGAATTGGAAAAACATCAGCAAACCCTAAAATGATATCAAGGTGAAGCAGTTCCCTGGGCAGAGCACCAGGAGTAATTACAGAAATTCAAGGCATTATCTACCACAATCGATGAAACGAATGGTTATTTCAGAGAGGAAAAGAGGAAAAAAGAGGAAATAGAAGGACAACTTCAAAAATATCTGGAGCAAATCAAAGGTATATGCTCTATCTATTCTGACGTCTTATATTGAAGATCCCCAACTAAGAATTATGGCATGTTTTTACTTGAGTGATACTTGTTGTTGAAAGTCAAATTTGTATGATCTGGGAAACCTTTTGAGTTTGGTAGTGTTTCTGATTTTATCAAATGCATTAAAGAGCATGATGATGATGTAAAGTACCTTTTATGTAAATGGTGTATGAAAAACTTCTTTTTGGAAGAAAAAAGGGATGAAAATCCCATTCCTTTTATTGGAGATGTTCAATTCCAAGCCTTCATATATTTTGATAGAAATCAAATTAAGTGGTCTAAGGATTATACTGTATTCCAAAAGAAAGATTCTGGCCTAGATCTCTAGGTTAAGGGTGAACCCACAAGTCCCCTGTGAACTCTTGTGAAACATAAATAGTTCATGGAACAAGATGGAGTTATCTCTTCTTTGGGCCCTATTCATAAAATTACCCTCCAAGAAGGCCTTGAATATTTTGAGAACATTAAAGAAGAGTATCTACAAGCAACAAAACTAAGATGGAAATTAACCCATTATGAGGTTAAGAACAGAGAACCATTTAACTACAGAAATTTTCAAGCAGCAGTTGATCGAATGAAACATTATGGTCACTTGGTTCTGTCCGAAGGTCCTACATGGATTGGATGTAGATAAAGGCTCCCCATAATCTAGTATCCTCCATAGGGTTATCATGTTGAATATGATCTTTTTTAAAGAGAAGAAATTGAGGCCTTCAAAGTAATCCAGAACAAAAATGGATTTTGGTGTTATGGTGAATCCCTCTATCTACCTTATTCCTTAACTATGTTACATGTCAATCATCTCTTTGCATGATGACATGCAGGAAGGTAAGTTTGGGGTGATGTTGGGCCATGGAAATGGTATGATTCTTCTCTTTATTTTCTTATTTAGTATTATGTTTTTCAAGAATTTTATCTTTAGGTTGCAATAAGTTAAGAAGAAAAGGGTAATGAAAGTCAGTTAATGGTATTGTCGTTAATTTAAGTATTTTAGATACCATACAGCTTTAATTTAATTAAATTGGTGTGCCGAATGATCTGATTAACAATTGGTGTTCCCTTGGACAAATGTAGAGTGTTTAAATATGAACAAGCCATTACCTTATTTATGGAAATGCCAACTCAAGGCACACAGATGATCAAGAAGGATAGTTGAATGCAATGTTAATTACTATTCAAGGATCTTATAGTTAGGATGAGAAATCTTGAGAATCTTTCGATTCTCAGCATAGCTCCATTATTAGTGTTTTTATGTAATATATATGACTGAAGTAAGGAGGAAATAAGGATGAAACTTTACTTCTTCTACTTTAATGTGAAATTGTGAACAACAACCGATCTTGAGTTATATAGATTATTCTCTAAATCATTTGGATATTAATGAAATCAATGAAGACTTTGTTTTAGTTTTCTTACATTGAATTTTCTCAAGGCGGTGCTTCTGAAGACCTTGGGCCCAGTACTTGGAGGATGTGTTGTTTGTTTTGTATCATTACCATCCGTTATGTGCTATACAAATATTGGTTGTGTTATTAGTTGTTCCTTTCTCATAGAAAATGATTGATTGAGCTTTACGTTTTATAATTCTGTGGTGTATTTCTAGAAATTGATAATTGAATTGCGTGAATTAGTTAGATAATATTAGAAGTTTGATTATGTGAATTTTGTGAATTACTTTGGAAAAGCGATATTTCAGAGTAGTAGTGTGAATTAAGTGATTTCCTTTATGCATGTAATTTGTTAAGAGAATCCTGAAATAGATAAAGTGATTGGTGAGTTAGGATAGATCCCTTTTATGAATCTTGAAACTCTAATAGTAGGAAGTGAGACATTTGTTGTTATGAACAATTTACTTCTATAATGATTGGATACGATTTAGTATTTCTTGTGATTATTCCATAGCAATAGCCTCATATTCCTTTATAATTTAGAATTCTATCCTTGCATAGACTTTGCCGACAACCTTGAAATAAAAGATGAATCCTAGGTTGATAGAATTAATGAATGTACGATTAAGATGATTTTTATGAGTCATCATAGTGCCCAACACAGGTCATGTCATAGTAACATTCATCTCCTGTTTACCCTGGTGAGATGGTGAATATGGGAAAATGCGGGTGGAGGCATTACACCTAGGTCATATTCATAATTTAAAATAAGAGTTTTTTGGTGATGCATTGAAATACTTCTTGGTTTACCAAATATATGTATATATATATACACTTGTTTATAATATCGAGCTCTTCCCTTAACTCAACCTCACGATGTAATAAAGGTTCCATAACATTTAAACCAACTTACCCTTTGTATCTCTTGATTCATTTTTAGCTACAAATGAAAATTCATTCCTTGGAAAATTTGTTTCACCATGTGTTGTGCATTTATAACATTCCACATGTTCTAGGCCATGTGCACTTCTAGGGTGTATATTCCATGTATATTAGCTCATGTGGCTTATGAGGGTTTGAATTAACTGGATCGATTAAAAGGTTTTGGAGGGTGGGGATCTCCTTGAGAGGCGACTAGGGTAACTAACCTAACCCTATCCACCCTTTACTGACTCCATTGTCATTTGTGTTGGTTGATTTTTTGTGTTTCTGAGATTTGCAATGGTCAATGGTTCAAGGGTTTGTCCTTTCCTCGACTCTTTCGTTGCATAAAACTTCCCTCAATTCCTTGGTCATAGAGGGAGTATACAGAGTTTTTTTTCATTTCTTTCCACTATCGAGTAAATTAAAATGAAGGATTTTTCCCGTGGCGATAATGTTGTTTTAATGTTGTTGGACCTGCCAACATCAGGGGATCTCCCTGGTATGAAGTCCCAACTAGACCTCACACCGTTTGGTGTAGGAGCCCTGTCTGTTACGATGGCCTGGTTGCCATTATCTTAAATATATGCCTTATCTCTTTCTTGTCAGCATGTGAAAGTGATCTTCTTTGTCTTTGAACAATGAGGTTCACGTGCTTGGTGAGTTCTAGTGTTACTTGTGTCAAGGTTCTTTCATAGCAGAGAGAGAGGGTGGGAGTGAGTCTCTATTCGGAAGGGAGGAAATCCCAACTCTGTTAGAGACACACAACACAATAGGACATTCACACCTTCTGGAAGAGTAATCCACATGGATGTGGCAGTCACAACACACAAAGGAAGATATCACGTACAACACCCAGTGAGGCAGTCCACATGAGTGTGATAGTCGTTATAGCAAGTTTACCTGAAAGATTTTGTTAGATGTCCGGGGAGGTAACCAACATGGGTAGGACAACATTAACAACTTATACAACCCATTTTCATAAATATACATATTTTTTTTTGGATAAGTTTAATCTAATAGTATACGAAAAGATTACATGGAGGCTTGGGCCTCAGAAGTTCTAGCCCATGGTATGGGCATTTTAAAACAGAAGACATAATCAACATGTATCAGGCGATTCAATAAGAGAGTGTTGCCCTCATAGGGGAAACCAGCCATGAAGTTCCAGCAGTTTATCAACCCACAGTAACTAAGAGAATTTATGCATACAAAATTGTTCCCAGTCAAAAAACATAGTTGCCCGCAAAGGGGAAACCGACGACTTAACAAGCTATAAATATAAAGGTAACCAAGCTGTGGCAGCGAGCGAGTAACAGTGACTAACCTGGACTGTCGTCCATCCAAAAACATGAAAAAATGGATATTAGCCATTTAAGTACCTTAAGAGGAGGGGGGAGATTCGACCACACGACATGCATAGGCGTAAGTGTCGTCCTTGTCCTACATATCATCTTTAGCACTGGAACAACCTCGCTTGGTGTCATCCTCATCCTCCTTATTATCTATAACACTGGAGCATCCTCGCTTGGTGTTGCCCGAACTGGCTTCAACTCTGAGATCCTGCAAGGTGCTACACTCAACCACTTTACTTTTCTAACCACCTCTAGAGGGAGAGCTAGGCCTTTTAGCCTCCTTTTGTGCCATATTAGTTCTCAAAATCTCGGTACTCATTCCAGGGGGCTCCTCTTTAAAATCAATGGTAATGGTGGCTATTATAGTCAGCATGTTGAGCAAATAGGGGAAACGGAACTGGACAGTATGGTGCTGACCGAGGATGAGACTGGAGATGCCTCTTGTAGGTTGAGAAATCCCGTGACCACCTCAAAAGCCACGACCACTTCTTGTCTCAGGGTAATGACCCAATAGGGAGTCTGAGGGAGGAGATGAGGAGCTCGAAGAGGTGGAGGGAGGGTGGCAGGGAGGACAGCCACGGCTCAAACTGCGACGACACCACATCATCTGGTGCAGAAAAGGCATTTGATACAATTGAGAATGATTGAGCGAGACAAAGCAAGAAGCAGAGGGCAGGGAATGAATGGGCGGACCAGTGCAAAGCTTAGAAAGTAGAGAAAGGGCCCACAGATCAGGGAAAGAGTCAAAGTGAAACCAGAATCCTCGAGAGAAATGGGAGCTCTCCGTAACATGAAAGCCCGGAATGAGGTCAATGCAACAGAAAATTGAACATCTGCGCCTAGTGTTGGTTCTAGAGTTGTGCTCTAAGACAGCCGAGGAGAAGCAAGAGTGAAGAGGCAACAAAGTAGGCATGAAGATTCTATTAGAAGACATATTTGTGAAGAACAGATACGAGCATGGGCAACTGTGCTACATAAATGCAATGGGGCTATTGGCAGGCTCGTCGTTAACGCAGTTAATGAGGATGAGGACAAGAGGAAGGGTGGCGGTGGTAGAATCCTACGCGCATGCCCAAATCCTTTGCCACATATCATTCCCTCTGATCACGCACATCCGAGGCATAAATATATGTATTAAAATAACTGAATGAGTTCAATTGTTTAACACAGGTTAAAGCAACATGTATTACAAGTGTTCAAGATCAACTCTTACAAATGGTTACAACACATGTGTGAAAACATGCTCGCCTGTGAGAAAGCTTCTAAACTAAGCAAAAGTTCCAAGATGCATCGAGACACCATACATCACTAACCCCATGGGTGGGGCATTGGAGCCACTACTCACTCCTCAAAGAAAATATTATAGACTCTCAAGGCTATGTGGGTGGAGCCAAGGTGAAAAGTCCTTTGCATGTACAAATGAGGGGGTATTTATAAAAAAGGTTGAAACTATCCCTTGTGGTTTTTTGACTTCCCTCATGACTGTTTGACTTCCATGAATTTTTAGATTACACGACTCTTCAGTTTACAAGTGGGTCTCTTAGACTTCCACATTACATTACATTGATTGACAACAGTATGGCCCATAGTAGTGATGTGGTCAACATGTCTCATGATAGGAATTAACATGATAGTGCTGGTATGTTCATGCTATTGTTGGTGTCCTCGATGGTCATTGGGTTCACTTGATGTTGCATGTGGATGTTGCTTCTTTGCTTGTACTTTCGCGTGCTTGACAAGTTCTTCCGTTCGTGAACACGTCTTCACATGGTCGTTCGTTTGCAAACACATATGCTCACATGCATCACTTGTTTTTCCATTCGCAAACATGTCCTTTAGAATGTACTCTCCTATTTCATTCCATATATCTTCCTATAATGTTCATTCATATACCTGTATCTACGGTCAGTCATGATGAGACAACATCAAATCCATAAACCTCCTAGTCTACCATGATTCATGGTCATTCGCTTTCGGATGTAGGTGATTGGGAGAGAAGACAAGGCTATGAAACTGTGTGAGGCAAGTTTCAAGCTGGGATGTGAGCTTTGTGCACTACTGGTGAAAATTATGCAGAGGTCACTGGGGGATTGATATGGAAAATCAAGATCAATAGTGACTATCTGCGAGATCTAGCTTAGCTGGAGGACATATCTGTGCAATATATGGAGGGAAGAAGTTCGAGTAGCAGAGGGCCTTGGTAGCAAAAACTGTCCAATTCTTGGAGGGAGTTAGATGCGGGCTTCCAAAGCCTTGGTAGAAAAAACTGCGCAATTCCTGGAGGGAGCTGGAAGTGGGTTGCAGGATGGCTTGGCAGAAAAAACTGCGCAATTCTTGGAGGGAGCTAGCAGTAGGCTATAGGGTTTACTGGAGACAAAAGCTATGAAAATGCTGGGAGGCTGACCTCCTAGACACATCTTCACAGTTTCGGAGCTGAGCAGGATGCTAGGCTGCTGACGGGCTTGCTCAGAAATTTGCATAGTTTTGGTTGAGTAGTTGGTCGGCTGTCTGGGTGACTGGCTGGAAAAATTATGCAATTCTTGAGGGGAGATAGGGATGGACACTTGGTGTCTATCCGACCTATTTGCACAATTTTCTCAATCAGCTAAGCAGGAAAGATCTATAGCTTCTGTGCAATTTTTGAGGGGAGTGAGTCCTTGGGTCACTGCCCGATCAAAATATTTGGTTGACCAGTAGGAGGGTTGATTGATCAGCTTGCAGACAGCATAGGTCGAAATGGCTTGTTGGACACTTCTGCGCTATTCTGGGTGACAGTTGGTCAAGTTGATTGGAGGGTGAAGGGTTGTTGTTAGAGGGTGATCCAGTCATCAAAACATCAGAAAAATGACTAAGTGTATCAGCGAGTGAATTTTTCCATACGTGACTTTTCATGACAAACATCAAGACAACATATACTTATCATGACTGAACGACAGTGCGAGTGACAAGCGCGATGCTTGTGATAGATCGTTGAATGACTGTGATGATGATTGCGCAACATCATATGCAACATCTTGTGTGAGTGTGATAGATGTGTTCATGGCAAGCACAACTCAAACACAACCTTCAACATCACTACAATGAGGTCACAAGCATGACATAACAATCAACATGTGGAAGATGAAAGTTGGTCGAACAAGTGAAAATAAGAAAGACGTGTAGAAGAAACACATAACATGATTTTTTTTTTGTGTTTTTGCACATGCATGTTACCGAGGACAGGCTAATATGACAATGACAATCTGTCCTACAAAATCATCTAAGAGATGTATGTTGAAATATTTTCCGTATTTACCATACTTACCGTAAATATGATCATGCATTTGACAGAGTTTACATGAGGTCCTGATTTTTTCAATTACTCGGTTTCTTAGTCCTTCTCACCAACTCCTTGGGAGCGATTTTTGCATGTCACCTTTCCTGTAGTCACTGAGAGGTTGATTTGTGCAATTTCAGCAGATAGTGACTACTACCTAAATGAGGCCCTGATAGTTCCACCTACTTAGTTTCTGCATGTAAGAAAGACAAGACAACTTGGACAACACTGCGTATTTTTCAGGCTTAGGGCATTGCTGCTAGACAGGGGTCCCTGTAGGACACCTTTGCACAATTTTTGAGTGCAGTAGAGCTAGACTTCTCTATGTATGTCTGGAGAGTAGTGTTGGCTGGGGCCTATATGAGCTATAGCATTTCAGTAGGAAGGGAGGTTGGTGTCTCTACACACTACAGGGTTTTAGCAGGTAAGGGAGGAATCTTGTTGGTTTTAGAAGAAAAGCACACAGTTTTGAGAAGGTGGATGAGGCTAGGCTTCTTGGGAAATGACTAAGTGTGAGATGAGTGAAACATATATAAACATTGATAGGACTTGACTGTGGTTGTACACGAAAACTTAGTGAGACAACCTAGACCATCTAGAATACATAAGACATACTTTTCTTGATGCAACAACCTTCATGATGGGAGTGCATGATGTGAATGTGAAACATGTCTATGTGATGACAACCACTCATATGCACACAATTCCCTTGAAGCAAGACAACATTCCCTTTGCATGAAAAACAACAATTCCTATGCCTAAATATGGCACAGGCTGCATGAAGATGAGAACACAGACAACTCTTAAGATCGAGGGGAGCTAGAAATCATCAATTTACCAACAAGCAACCAAAAAAATCAATTGTAGGATTTGAGGTAGGCTCTGAAATTTGCATGCGAGCCAAGATTTTGGAGGGTGGTTGTAACCGCTACAACACTTGGTGACAAACTAGTAGAAATCCAGCTCTCTATATGGACCTCATTTTGTGAAAAGCAAGTCTAACCCTTCTGAAAGTATTGTTCAGTTCTTTGATCATCATAGTTCCCACACGAGCTTGGTTGAAAGATGTAGCCCCTACCATTCTCTTGATCGGTTAGCACACATTCCAAACCATGTCAACCCAATTGTTTCGATTGGGGATGAGGTGTATATTGGTTCATAGGTAATATGACAATTATAGTTTAAGTTTCATCTCTGGCGTTGCTCCAGTGCTAGTAGGCCTGGACAGTACCCCGAAGGAGTCACGCGGGAACACAAGTATCGCTTCGCTACCAGCGAGCCTGGTCAGTACTCCAATGAAGTTACTTGCATCACCTCTCAACATAGGAATCCTTTCTCTTCTTTCACCCTATTCATTTTTTTATAATATTCATATTTTCATTTTTTTTCTTTTTTTCAAAGAACTGTGTGTAGGCACTTATTTATTCCAAATGCAGAAGAGGGATCCCAACTTATTGAGAGCAGAAAAGGTTCTTCCTTCAGATAAGTATGTTATGTATACTTATGCCATACTTGCTAAGGTTTTCCCCCTCATCTTACTCTACTTGACTGAGATAACAAGGATTAACCCAAAATAATGGACTAGAGTAGGTGGTACTAGTTAGATTGCAAACATTGTGTTTTCACCAAGACTCACTCTCAACAGGACATATTTTCCATCCAAACATCATTGACTCAAGACAACAAGTTCCTCATAAAGAGAGAAGATAATAGATAACTAGATGTTGATAGTTGTATAAGTCCTCTTAGATTAGCTCGGCTTGTTTCAAGAGCCAAACATGGCTTCACAAGAGGTTGACCTATGGGTAGAAGGAAGCAAAGAAAGGAGAAATCCAAAAGAAGAAGTAAAGTGAAAGAAAAAAAAGTAAGCAAAGCAAGAAAGCAAGCAAAAAAACATGTGAACCAAAAAACAAAGCAAATCAATAACAAAAGACTACTCCTACTCCTATGCTAAATAGTGCATGGTCTTATTCACATGAAGTGATATTTCCAATGCAGCCATTGACGCATTGGCAGACCCATGTTGGTGAAGGAATGGTTTGCGAAAAGCACAGTCAAGCGAACCAACAAACACAAAATATATAACAATGAATAGCAACACGCACCGAGTTCTAAAACATCCACAAAAAAGAAAAGAGTGAATGCACAAGACAGACACTCTACAGACTTAACATGGTGCTTGGATGCACTATGTATAAATGAAAAACATATGCACTCTCTTGACTTTGGAAGAAAAAAAAAGATGAGTAAAATAGACAACTTCTGCCTTTCAAGTGTGCTTAATGTGAATCATTCCTCTAGTGTGCAAGCGATGGGATCATGTGATACCGGTGGAGGACGCGAAATCTATGTGTTGGATTGATGTTCAGTGCATGCAAATGAGTGATGAGGAGCCTTGGGTGTTTCACAAATTTTCTAATTAGAAGTGGAACTAACCTTAGGACAGTGAGGGCCTAACATAACCATCAGCTTAGGCTGAAGTTCCTCGACATACTGCGGGGTTTCCACTTTGTCAATAGATAGATCAACGGACACCAGTGCCTTAGACATATTAGCAAATAGTGAATCAACATCATGATCAGATGAAGAAATACATAGATCGCGATAACCAAGATTAGAAAATTCAAGATGTTTGTCAGCATCCTCATTATTTGATGAATCACACAGAGGGGTAGATGAGAAGTAAGAATGTTCACCCTCTACGTTTCTAGAAAAAGAAGATGAAAAATCAAGTTGATTTTCAATGAAGAATTTGTCCTCTTCAATGTAAAATGATGTATTGACATTTGGTGCATCCAGCGAATGATCAGAATTACCTGCATCCATGGATGGATTTGTACAGGGAAAATCAGAGATAACAGAATCACCAATGATGTTAGGAAAAAGCGGAGGAGGCATGGAAAAAAAGAGGTCATCCTTCACCGTGGGTTCATTCTCGTATGCTCAGTCATGCTCTTCATGAATAACAACACAGGTTGGTTTTGCAACATCAACTCTATCAGTTGCTTGATCCTCGTTCATGATAGCTGTAGATTTCAGAATAGAAGAACACAAGATAGTGCAGTCAGGAGGATCAGTAGAACGTGGAGATGGAGGCTAAGGTAAGAAATGTGGATGACAACTCATGGGCTTCCCAACCAAATCTGTGAAGATATTGAGAGTAGTGAGGGTGGGAGGATGTGACAATGGAATAAATGTGTGTGCATGTTTTCCCACAACGCTATGGATGCTGAAGCTATTTGATGAGGGAACAGTGGATAGTCACTTGTGACAACAAATTTGTTCATCGGTGATTGCACAACTCCATCACTGAAGTATGTTGAGTTGGGTTTGAAATTAAACTTCATCTTGGGATTGACTAATTTGTTAAGACAATATTCGAATCTATCCCAAAGATATTGAAACTTCATCTAGCTTTTCAGAGCTTAAAACTGCAATACACTGAAGCACTGCCAAAACTCCATAGGTGATTCTTTCGGAGTCTTTCGTTGTTTTAATAGTTTTTTTTCAAG
Organism: Pinus taeda; assembly: GCA_000404065.3. Classification (NCBI taxonomy): domain Eukaryota; kingdom Viridiplantae; phylum Streptophyta; class Pinopsida; order Pinales; family Pinaceae; genus Pinus; species Pinus taeda. The sequence continues at coordinate 43,116 of APFE031166636.1, read as the reverse complement.
AGGTTCTAGATCAAGATGATGGAAAGTAGATTCAATGAGAACATAGAACTAGTCAAGTGAGTGCACACTGTTGGGTGTCAAGCTTCTACACAATTGTTGTGGAGATTCGCAAAGTGAGCATGAAAGCAGAAAACTCGACTCTTCATCAGAGAAGTTATCTGCATCATCAATAATTGCATAGAAGTTTTGTAAGTACACAGGCCAGGACACTTCGCCTTCACCATCATAAATGAATTCTGACAAGAGACCAAAAAACTCCCACGTGATGTTGAGATCTTTAGCATTAGAGAAACATCACAGAGGGATGAGTCTAATAACATCCATGACGGATATGTGAAGATTCCAAAATAGGATGTAAGGGCTCAGCTTGTCATCTCTCTTTCTTCTTACACCAAAATGTTGATGGTGCTGGAGCCACCAACATCAGGGGATCTCCTTGGTATGAAGTCCCAACTAGACCTCATACCATTTGGTGTAGGAATCCCATCTGGTATGATGGCCTGGTTGCCATTATATTAAAGATATGCCTTATCTCTTGCTTGTCAACACGTGAGAGTGGTCTTCTTTGTCTTCGAACATCGAGGTTTGTGTGCCTAGTGAGTGGTAGTGTTACTTGTGTGAAGATTCTTTCGCAGTAGAGAGAGAGGGTGGGAGAGAGTCTCCTGTCGGAAGGGAGGAAGTCCAAACTCTATTAGAGACACACAAAAAAACATGACATGCACATCTTCTGGAAGAGTAATCCACATGGATACGACAATCACAACACATAAAGAAAGATAACACGTACATGACCTAGAGGGGAAATTTGCACGAGTGCGACGGGCATTATAGAAAGTTTACGTGAAATGTTCTATATAATGTTTAGGGAGGTAACAAACATGGGAATGACAACGATAAAAAATTATACAACATATTTTTACAATTGTTCAAGGTCAATCCTTACAAACAACTACAACACATGTGTGGAAATGTGTTGGCCTATGAGCAGGCTTCTGAATTAAGTGAAAAAGCCAAGACACATCGATACAACATACATCACTAACCCCATGGGTGGGGCATTAGAGCCACTACTCACTCCTCAAGGAAAATATTACAGACTCTCAAGACTATGTGGGAGGAGCCAAGGTGAAAAGTCCCTTGCATGTACAAATGAGGGGGTATTTATAGCCAAGGGTGAAACTGGCCCTTGTGACTGTTCAACATCCCTCATGACTATTTGTCTTCCATGAATTTTTAGATTACATGACTCTTCAACTTACAAGTGGGTCTCTTGGACTTCCATGTTACATCACATTGATTGACAATAGTATGGGCCCAATTAGCGATGTGGCTCACACGAATCATGACATGAATCGAGATGATAGTGCTAGTATGTTCATGTTGCTATTGGTGTGCATGTCAAGCTGCAGTGTTGCTATGTGATGGATTTCCTCTTGGTGTATCACAGTTTCCCCTCCACATGGCAAAGTCTACAGAGTCCTTGATGGTCATTGGGTTTGCTTGGTGTTGCATGTGCACGTTGCTTATTTTCTTGTACTTTGGCATGCTTGACATGTTCGTCTATCTGTGAACACCTCTTCACATGGCTGTCCATTTTCAAACACATCTCCTTGCACGCATTGTTTATTTGTTTGTTCGTGAACAAACCCTTTAACATGTATTCTCCTTGTTCATCCCATCTATTGTCGCATCATGTTCATTCATGTACCTATATCTACAGTCATTCATGATGAGATGACATCAAATCCATAACCTCATAATCTACCATGATACATGGTCGTTCACTTTTAGATGTAGGTGATCGGAAGAGAGGACAAGGTTGCAAAACTGTGCGAGGCAAGTTTCAAGCTAGGATACAATCTCCAGGAACTATTGGTGAAATTTTCACAGAGGTCACTGGGGACTGAGATGGACAATCACGATCAGCAGTGAATGTCTGTGAGATCTAGCTCGGATGGAGGACAAATCTGTGCAATTTCTAGAGGGAAGCAGTTCAGGAAACAAAGGTCCTTGGCAAAAAAAGTTGGGCAATTCTCGGAGAGATATGGTTGTGGGCTTCAGGAGTCTTGGTAGCAAAAATTGGGCAACTCCTGGAGGGAGATGGCAGTGCACTTCGGGATGGCTTAGCAACAAAAAAATCAAAATTCCTAGAGGGCGCTGGTGTTATAGACATATTTGGGCACATCAACCCCAATCACATATGTCGCTAAACCAAGGGCTCTTAAACCCCTAAAAGTGTTGTTTCATACCCTAAAAGATAATGGTCAATTGATTACATCATTTCCCAGAAGTTCCACCTGACAAACCACTCAGAACTGGCCAAAACTAGACCATACAGACTACTCCATGCTTAGGGTGTGATGCATACTGGCTACCTCATTGTCCAGGTGTGATGCATACTGAAAGAGCTTTCTGTGGGGTGCGATGGGTGAGAGTAGACAAATGGTAGAGGCAGTTTGCTAAGTGGAAACCCAGAGAATCTTCTAGAAATTGCTCATATGACACTTGCCTCTCTGAATTCACATAGGGATGAGTAAGAGATCAAAGAAATCTCCAAGTGGAACTAAGAACTATTAGTGAAATGACACTAATCGAAAACCCAGAAGCTGTCACACCCCTCTGCAAATATCTATAAATGGATCCCTCATCTGAGAGATCTAGAGGCAGGAATTTTGTAATTTGTAAGGAAGTGTTGTTGGTTTCTCTTTGAGAAGAAACATTGTATTGCTGGGTGATCTTGCTTTTCATGAGGTGAAGAGGGCTTTCATGCTGGGAGGATGATGTTGGATCAGACAGTTGGGTTGTAATCCTCTCTTCTATTTCTACTATCAATAAATTTCTTTGAGTTTTCCTCCATATAACCATGTATTTGTGAATCTTGTTATTTGTAGATCCAATTTTATGTTTAATGTATTTCTGATTCTGCATTGTTTATGATATCATAGATCGAGATGCTTTGATAGTGTTTTGTTACTTTGCCTCTACAAGTATTCTTTAAAGTAGGAAAAGTAGGAGAAGAGTGGCAAGATCTATCAAGGGAGAGAGGAAACAAGAAAGGAGCCAAGAAAAAGATATAGGTTGGTCCTCTTTTCTTCTCTCTTATCTATCATACATAAAGGAAATCTTGAAGAACTTTGAATTGTTTGCTTCTAAGATAGCTACCTGCCTTAGTGGGACTAGAAGATCGAAAAGACACTAGTTTTCCCAGAAACAAAATGGCGACTCCACTGGGGAATGAATAGTTTGTTTGTTTCTTACTGTTGTTTGCTTTATAAACTATAGACGGAGCCTGAAATTAAGCCAGCTAGCCTTCGAACTGCTTTTGCTATGCAACTACAAACTAGATCAACGCTACTTCAGTCAATCTCTGGGTTGGTTTATGAACTAAACATCTGACTTGCAAACCTCCTAAGTGCCCTTGTGGTAGTTCAATAACCTCATAAGATCATACCCCTATACTTTGTTTTTACTATCTATCATAACTTAGCCTAAATCACTGAACTTAGCTGCAAATTTTGAGCAAAAACCAAGCTCAGTTTCATTCCCTGGTCCATCGCATTGTCTGTAACTAGCAACATGGATGCATCGCACCTCCTGTGTGTTGTAGGAGAGAAGCATCCCTATTTCCTTTAAGGACAGGTGCACTGATTGAATGATACTGTTTCTATCTCTAGAATTTGGTTTTTTCCTCCTTGTTTTCAGCTCTATTTAGTAGTTTTGTTGCTTATGATCAGTATACCATTGCTGAAGCCTTCTTCCTTTACATTATTCAGCCTCCATTGATCAGGATTTGTGAATGTTTTTTTATGTACTTTTCATAATTTATAGTCCTCCTTTATCGTAAGTAGCTTAATTGAACTATCATTTTTGATGCAAAGAAGTGTTGTAACTGTCATTTTAAGTTGAAGAAGAGTGTCGTAAAGTCTTTCTCTTCTATAAAGTTGATTGTACTTTTTCCATTGTATTTGATTTGAATTATCAATATTTGAAGTGTCGAAAATTGTTTTCCATTTGAAATTGAACGTGTCGTTTTAGTCTTCCTTTCGTTTTGTTAAGAAATTGTTGAAGTGTTGCTTTGAAGAAAATAGTTCAGATCTATACTTAGTTTCCTTTTTGGCATTCTCACATTAAGGAAACGGAAAAAAAATACATGCATGTGCATTTTCATTTAGGCTGCATGAGGAAAATGAGTTAGGAAAAGTGCATTTATTGTGTGCTCTCTGCTCTCTGTTGAAAGAATTGTACCCTTATTTCCTTAGTAGCTAGGATTTTCATTGCTAAAAGAAAACAAATGACTATTTATCATTTTAGATTGCATATTTAGGAATTTTACATCTACATCACATGGTGAACCTTGAAAGGAAAACTTCTTAAAAAGATCAACTCTAAAATAAACCTCAATGAACATAAAAAATCTTTGGAACCTAACACACAACATCTAGAAGTCTAGGCTAGAGACGTATTCCGGCATTGTAAAACCTGGTAACTTTCATTTTCATCGAAGGTTGGGTGATTCCTCCTCTTTGATATGACAAGTGCCAGTACGGACTTGTGCTCCCTGTACCGTTGAGTATATATTGGGAGACCACAATAGGTTAATATCCTTTATCCTTAGGAAGTCGTTTTTTCCGCCCTATAGATCGCAATGCACTGAACACAACATTCAGGAAGATTGATTGTCGTACATAAAATCCTTGGTAATTTCTCTTTAATTTACCACCAAGGTGTATATTGCAGTTTTGCGATTGGTATGGTAATCCCTCAGTCTAGATTTCCAGAGTAGTCACTTTTGTTCCTTTTTTACTCCTTAAAAGAAAAGGTCCATCTGAGCACTTGTCACTTCAGCCTCCTTAAAAATTGAAGGCGACTAGAGTCATCTTTATCTTTTTCTCGACATTTAAAAATTGAAAAAAAAAGTTGTGTCAAAGCATCATAAAATTTATTTAATTCGGAATAATATTTTCCCCTTTTTAATTTTGAGTTGATCAAGTAATCCGCAAGCGTGGAAGAAAGTCAATCAAAACCTCGTCGTTTGCATAGGCTAGTGAGTCAACCATCTTTGACTCCAGAAACAAAACCATTCCGGGAAAAATGGTCTCGCTAACTGAGTCCACCTTTACTGGTTTATTTGAAACTTGTGTTTCAACATCATTAGAGACTACAGTTACTCTGATCATTTTCGATACATCTACCTTTACAGAAGAAGTTCCGCAGTTACAAGAGGAAATTAGAACTGATCCTAGTGTAACAGTAAACACCTTTATACCTGAAACAGCTCCATCTAGAGCTGATCCAGAAACTAAAGTTCATTTACCTGAACATCTGGGAGTTGAGTTCCAGAATTTAGAAGGTGTCACCCCTCCAGTATCTGTTGCTCCAGAAACTATATCTTCTTCAGCCCAAGAAATATTTTACGGACCTTATGGTCTACCTCTTCTACCTGGACTGATTGCTAGAGAAGAGGTTGTATAGGATCTTCCATCCAGTACTCCATTGCATTTTGGAGCTGGGATCCAATTATATCCTTCTATTCCTGAAGTTAGTTCTTTTAATCATCCTTCATCACAAGTTCCTATCGAATCGCTAGGAAATCTTTTGGATAGGCTAAATATGTCTGAATAACCGTCAACATCTAGGACTGTGTCATCTGATACCACCACAGTAGAACATCATGTTGTCACTCCTATGATGTTTGTTGGTATAACATCTGTCCCAACTAGTTATCAACCGCTAGATGGAGTCCACCCAAGGACTGTTTCGATGACATGGTCTGTTCCCATTGGTTCTTCTGGGACCCTATCTGGCATTTCTTATGTTGAAGCTCAACAAATTGATCCTACATACTAGTTTCAATTTGGGCAACCTAGTCTTCAAAGGCCTATCTATCCTTTAAACAATGGATTACCGCCATACGGAGGGTAGTATTCTTTTTCATTGTTCCCTCCCAGAGAACAACCATATGAGAGCTCACAACAAAGTTCAGGTCAAACTAGAATTACATCCAGTGGTTGGATATGACTACTACCTCAACAACCAAGGGTTGTATATTCAATGCAACCAACCCAACGTGTGTCAAATATTACCACTACACCTGCTATTGTGACTGTGTCACAAGTACAAGCACAACCTATTTTATGTCAACCTCAAATTTCTCAAGTTGCAATACAACAACCTCTTGTCTCTATGGCTTCGTCACAATCTCAAATTAGTGCTTCCTTAAACGAAATGACTCAGACTCAAATAGGTGTTATCACCCCACATCTTGGTCAATCATCCAATATTGGGCAACAACAAATGGTATCAACAACCCCAATTCTAGCAAGTTTACTAAGGACCTAAGCAACAAGGCACTTTAGGTAATGTACAACTGCATATTCAAAACGGTTATCAACAACCATTCTATACTGGTTATGTCCATCAACCTTATCAAATTACTAGCATCAGATACATTATGCTGGTATACAAAGACCCACTGCTCAAGCAATTCCGTCTTATCCTTGGTATGCTTCGCCAAACCTGAATCAATAGTTGCCCTTTGTAGCAACTCTGGAATTACCAGATTTGAACTAGTTAATGAATGATATGATTGCTTACACCCCTTGGTAGCTAGCGATTCCTCATAAAATTCCCTAAGATATTCCTAAATTCAATGGAAATCTGGGTGAAGATCCATCAAACTATGTAATGACCTTCCATTTGTGGTGTTCATCCAACACCCTCAATGATGATTCGATTAGGCTTCACCTTTTTCAGCGAACGCTCACTGATTCAGCAGTGAAATGGTACATCGAGTTGCCAAGAGCTTCATTTGATAACTTCAGTGCCCTTGCCACTATATTTTTAACCCACTTTCAGTTACCCATAAGGTACAAAACAGGGAAAAAACTCCTTATCAACTTTAAACATACAACAACCACTCACATATATGATAATATTCATGAGTGGCGATGTCATCGTCGAATGGTAAAGACATATGTTCCTAATCAGCTTCTAGCTGAGTGGTTTATTAAGTCATTATTACCTTCTATTATAGAAGATGTAGTGAAAGGAGGAGTTGTCACTGAAGAGCAAGTCATTGCTCATGCACAATCTTTGGACTTAATCTATACTCAGTTTGGCACGCTCTATGACAAAATCCCTGATGCTTCTAGACTATAATTTTCCGTTCCTCCCTCTGCTAAATCAAACAGGGACTCTCATGCCGGCGATGGCGTGATTGGTACCTCAAGTACGTAAAACAAAAAGGCTCAATCTAGTAAAGCCCTTGCAGTTTCTAGTAAAAAAGAAAATGACAAACTTCCTGCCTTAGAAGTTAATGCCATGTCATCCGACAAAGGCAAAGAACTGAAGCAACCAGTGGGCAAGAAGGAAGGGAAAAACAAAAGGAAGAAATAGGAAGATTCAATTCCTAAAAAATCTTTTTAAAACCCTACTACGCAAAAGAAACCTAATCAACCATGTTTCATATGTAATGAGGACCATTATACAAAAAATTGTCCACATCGAGCTGAGGTCAAGAAATTTTTAAAAACTTCAAGCACCTCAGCTATATTGACTGATCTGTTTCCAAACCCAGAAACTAATATGGTTGCTATCAATCATTCTTCCCCATCCCAAGTGCTTATGTTATCCGTCTCGAAGAAGCAAAATGATGCTTTGATATCTACAAGGAATAAAGATTACGGGAATCCATAGATGTCGAAGAACAAGGCTACAGATCAATCGAGTAGTTCGACAACAACTTTGTCAGAAGTTGTGCCACCCATCATTCTTGAGCTAACAATAAAGCCACCAAAAGGAGTAGTACATAAATCGACATTTAATCCTCGTGCTCAAGAAGCATATAATTATAATAGAGTAGAGGATTTGGCTCAATCGCCATTTGCTATGTCGACACTTGAAGTACTGCAGAATCGCCCCTCCCAAAAGTAAGCTTTATTATCCGCAATAGGTGGGATTGACCCAATGGATTCCAATCTTGTGGCATTTAACCACAAAGGATATGAACCTCATTTACTGGCCCAACTCGCTTTCCTTATACAGGTAAAATCCGTCAAAAAAGCCGTTCATCAAACAATCATTGACAAGGGCACATCTACCTGTATTATGTCAATGAGTTGCTAGAAAACTTTAGGCTCACCACCCTTGTCATGATCATCTACGACATTAAAAGTGTTCGATGGAAGAACATACATGTCGTATGGGATATTAAGTAACTTTCAAGTTGAACTGGGAGGCAAAATAGTAGAAATTGAAGTCGAAGTTATCGATGGAAACCTTGATTACAATATTCTACTGGGAAGGCCCTGGATTTATGCTATGGCTGTTGTTGTGTCAACATATTTTAGAAAGATTGCACTTCCCTTCCAAGGTGGAATTACAATTGTTGACCAACTAACCTTTTTCCCCAACAGTTCACAAGTGACAGGAAGCATTCCAATGATCCATGGAAGCTCTCAATCACTTCAAAATGTCAAAGTAGGCCTCCTAAAAGACCCTACTTAATGGGTACTTTTTCCCTCCCACCTTCGAGTAATTTGGTAGAAGTGGCCACAGTGGGAACCTTTCATATGGTATCTTCTACATCATCAAATATTAAGAATATTTTTGAACATTTTGCTAGCATGGATCATTGCCAGGTATTGCCCCCAAGCCCCATAGAAATCTTGTAACAATCAATTTTCTAGGCCTGGGCAGCAAACCCAAATCAACACTCATCAAGTGTTTGGATAGATAAGTCTCTAGAATATGGCACCCCTTTAGATCCTTGGTCACGTATACATTCTACAAACGAAGGAATCATTCAGTCAATGATGATAGAAAAGGCACCATGGGAATATTACCATTATCATTCCCATATTCAAGATAACGACGAAGATTATTCCAGCGACCTTAATCATCCTTTAGTTTTTTATTTTCTATCAAATACTGTAAATACGGTGGATTCCGAGCAAAACCTATCCAATATTGAAGAGAATATCACCATAAATATCTCGACCAAACCAAATGTTGTAGAGAATATTCATGTTGGAAAATCATGTTCTTCTTCAGAACTGGAAATATACTACGCTCTCTTTCATGAATTCAGAGATTTATTTGCATGTTCATACGAAGAAATGCCAGTAATTGACTCGAGCATCATTGAACATGAAATCAATATGTATCCATATGTCAAACCAGTATGACAACAGCTTCAACCAATTCACCCGAGGAAAGCCACTGCCATTAAGGCAAAAGTTGAAAAACGTTTACATGCTGGTTTCATTTACCCTGTTCCTCTAACTGATTGGGCATCGAATATTGCTCTTGTGATGAAAAAGCAAGGAACAATTAGAGTGTGCATTAATCACAGGGATGTAAACCAAGCTTGTCCAAAGGATTACTACCCTACACCCTTCATCGACCAGATAATTGATCAACATGCCAAAAGCGAAATATTTTCATTCATGGATGGATTTTCCGAATACAATCAAATAAACATCCACCCACAGGACTAGTCGAAGACTGAATTTATATGTCTGTCGGGCAGATTCACATACCGTAAACTACCTTTCAGTTTAAAAAATGCAGGGGCAATTTTTCAGAGGGTAATGAACTATGCCTTCCATGACATCAAACATATCATTCAACCATATCTCGATGATCTACTAGCTCATTTGCAAAAGCAGATTGATCATCCACAGAATTTGAGAGCTATATTTCTACGTTGCCGACACTACAATATATGACTCAATCCACACAAGTGTGTGTTTTGTGTCAGTTCCAGTCATTTACTTGGTTTCATAGTTTCTAAGGACAGGATTCAACTCAACCCATGTAAGGTTTAGGCAATCATCAACATGCCTCCACCTTCAAATTTGCTTCAGATTTAGAAAATCCAAGGGAAAGAAAACTTTCTAAGGAGGTTCATTCCAAATTACGTCAAACTTGCTAAAGGTTATACATGTCTTTTGAAAAAGGAAGTGCCCTTCAACTGGGATAAGGTTGTGCAAGCCTCCTTGGATGCTTTAAAGGATTCCCTAATAAAATCATCATTAATGTATGCTCCTGACTATCAAAAAGACTTTAACTTGTATCTCGTTGCAGTAGATACAACCATCGCAATGGTTTTAGTACAAGAAGACAATGGAAATGAACATCCTATTTATTGTTTAAGCCAAAACTTAAATGATACAGAAAGCAAGTACTTCTATGTTGAAAAGCTGGCTCTAGCAGCTGTTCAAGCAATATAGAGATTTCGACACTATATCCTCTTTTGCAAAACTACCATTCTATCAGATTGCAACCCTATGACTTAAATTCTATTGCGTCAATTACTAGGGGAAAAATATTCAAAATGGATATCCATTTTGCAAGAGTTTGATCTGGAATTCACAAAATCCAAATCAAAGAATTCTCTAGTTTTCATGGAGTTACTATGCGATCTCCCATCGTCGTCCAACGATTCAACATCTAAAGCATCAATCATGGATGAATCTCTATTTTTTATATTGTTAAGTGATCCGTGGTATGGAGATACACTGATCTGTCTCCAAACCAAACCTTTAGGCCTAACACCTCTCTCTTTGAACAATGGCGTACTCGATACCAAGCCAAAGACTACATGATCGTCGGTGATACACTTTACCATCGTGGTGTCGATACAGTTCTGCGAAGGTTCCTCATGCATGAGGAGTCCGAAAATGTCCTGAATGATATCATTCAGGTGCGTGTGGGGGGCATCAATATGGTTACGCTATGGCACAAAAGATCTTACGATTAGGTTACTTCTGGCCTACTATATTCAAAGATTGCATAATCGTAGTCAGAAGTTGCCATGCTTTTCAAATAGTTGACCACAAAACCAAACTACCACTCGCACCACTACATCCAACAGTTGTTGTTGGGCCATTCACCAAATGGGGCATATATTTCATGACATGGGTATATCATAGTCGTAGTCGACTATTTTACAAAATGGCCCGAGGCGATTCCTACATTAAAAAACAGCGGTGAAATGGCTGCTCTTTTCTTTTTCAATCAAGTAGTCTCTAGATTTGGTGTTCCACAAGCTATAGTCATAGATCATGGATTGCATTTTTGCAATAACATGATGGTTGAATTGGCTGCCAAATTAGGACTGTCCCACAACAGTTCTACTATGTATTATCTGCAAGCTAATGGATAGGTTGAGGCCATTAAATAAGTCCTGAAGCACATGCCGGAAAGGATGATTGGAGTCCACAAACGAAATTGGCACTTAATACTATACTCATCTTTGTGGGCATATAGGACATCGGTGAGAAATGCGACCGGATTTACACCCTTTTAGTTGGTGTATGGCCTGGAAGTAGTCTTATCAATTCAATGTGAAATTTCATCTCTCAAGCTCGCAATCGGTCTACTTCCTGAAACTTTGGAGGAAGAGGCTCATTTCTTGGAACTAATCCAATTGGATGAAACCCGTCATGATGCCGCATTGGCTAATGAAGCTCACAAGAAATGTGTCAAGGTGCAATTTGACAAAATTGTCAAATCCCGTGTCTTCTCAGAAGGTGACCTGGTCTCGCTTTACGATCAGGACGCTGATAAACTAGGAGTAGGTAAGTTTGAACCATTGTGAATGGGCCCCTACATTGTTAAAAGAGTATTAGAAAAAGGAGCCTATGAGCTAGTAGACTACAATGGTATTCCACTGTCACAACCTCGGAACGGGTTGTATCTGAAGCATTACTATGCTTGATTAAGTGTAGTAATCTCTTTACAAATATGATTTTGTTGAGTTTTTGTTTTCATCAAGAGTTATCATTTTAGCTAGGTAATCCACTTTGCATCTGTTGCAAATGTTGAACCTATTAGAATCATTCGTTGGATACATCAACAAAGCTAGTCATAGTATGCAGAATCTATCTTTTGCAGCCTAGGCCATTTTTTATCCAAGCGATGAGTTAGTGAGTTTCACAGGGATATGTATTGGTCGATCAACGAACAACATCGTTGAGTACATCGTGTTGATGGACCTTCTCTCTAACACCATTGCATGTGGGATACATCGATTTGTTGTCAGGCTAGATTCACAACTCGTCATCCTACAACTTACTGGCATCTATTCTGTTCGGAATCTAGCTATCTATCATACGTTCCTAAGGGTAAATATTTTGGAAAGGCAGTTTGATTCTATTCAATATCAACAGATTTCCAGAAACCTAAACGCATTAATTGATTCATTGGAAAATTATGTGTTGAATAGACATTTGCAGCATTTATAAAAGGAAAAGCATTTCAATTAACATTTGCATCAGGATCACATAACTTAACCGAAATAAAAATCTGAAAATCAAAAATATATAACTGTTTATAGATTTTACAAAATGTTTTGTGTCTAGGAAAAAATCATCATACGACCCAAACAACTCAAAAATGCAGAAAAGCACCCTAAGCTAATGGTGCTAGTGATAACAAGTCACTGTCTATGCAATCATACATAAGAGCCTAGTCCATCGACTCGGCATGCCAGTGGTATGGCACTATAATCTCAGAGGTAACTCGTTTGTCCTCACATCCTGAATACCGAGGGTGAGACCCTCGATCTGATCCTGCAACACTACAAGGGTCTCCGCTGTGTCCATATCATGAGGGACAGCTGTGCCTATAGCCTCTCCTACTGGAATGGTAGCTGCTACCCTTGGGCATGCTGCTGGTCACACTGGTGCAACATCTACACACATATATGAGATTTATTAGTCTTGAAAACATTTAAAAAGCACAAGAGCATTATAAAAACCAATAAACAAAGATATGGTCAGATCATTTTTACCCATAACACTCCACTACTCATCAGTCGGTAACACCAAATTAGGGTCACCTCGGAAATCCATCCCAACATATGGATACTCTGCGAAGACCATCTCCTGACAATTGAACCACTCAAAGAAGGCATCAGAGAATGAAATTTGTGACTAGCCAGCATGTCTGGCCATGAAATCAACCCATCTCTGCATCTGTGGTTCCCTCGGTGCTGGCAATCCTAGTGAAATGTACTGCAGCTACATCAATGGAATCCTCTCGAAGGCAAAAGCAGTCAAAATGGAGCCATAAAAGAAGTTCTTGGACCTTCCATTCTTTGCCTTGGAGAGTTGTTCTTTTATAAACCGGAAGTACTGCCTCACACTAGTTGAATACCTTTGGTTCTAGGCATTCCAGGGCATATTGCATATAAGATCCGTTGGCCAAATGAAGAGCCGAACTACCAGCCAATCTAGAAAAGGTGAATAAAATGGTACTCAAGGACCGATCAGTTACATCTCAAATACTAATCTTTCCATCCCTGCTCGGCTGAGATCCATCTCTACAAAACTGGCAAATATAATCGCTCATAGATTCACCTCCATGGGCCCGATAGTTAGATAGGGGCACCACACCTCGATAACCCAGTCAAAAATTAGATATCCTCGAGTGTCAAAGGAATGGATTTGCCTCTAATCTGGAATACCTGGTTGATCGGATCCCATACATCGAGAAGATATTGCAACAAATTTATTTGTTGCCTCATGTTGGATATGCAGAAGAATTTGAGCAAGCCACAATTTCACAATGCAGTAACTGTACCTAGATCATGTAAGGCAATCATGACCTCTTCTTCATGCTCACGTTCATGCCATGTAACGAACATCTTGATCCGATGAATCTCTGAAACACAAACAAAAGATGAATTAGGATCCTGATTTGGGAACAATTAGGGAAACATTTCATGGAAAAACACTGCACAAACTTTCCCTTCTGTGCCCATCGCACCCTGCCTATGTATAGGCTGAGATGCATACTAACTGGCCAATGGCCAGCTTAGTATGCATCGCACTTTTCGATGCAGACTAGGTGTGATGGGGAGAGAACGAATTCTTCAAACCCTTGGGGCCTAGAAGAAATGGAAATCTTTCTCAAAATCAAAAAAGGATGGAATGCAATTGAAGAGCTCAGGGTTAGCTCCTACCTAGTCCTGACGGTGTGGAGAATAGTCCACTAGATCTCCTGAAATCAACTGATGAAATTTGAGGGGGAAAACACCTCCAAAGCTCCAAAAGCTGCAAATTTGAATGAAATGGTAAAAATGAGAGGTAAAATTGCTTTTATGTTACTATTCACGTAATTCAAGTAAAATGTTAGTTTTTAACTTATTTTTCAAGCATGTATTTGTTTTTCTAATCAATTTAATGGAGTAATTGAACAAGTTGTATGACCATCGAAAGAATCTAGTGTTAATGGTAAATTGAACATCTCCAACTATTATTATGAGAAATGTTTCCACAAGGTTCAAGCTCATTAAAAAATAAAACAGCCACTGAGCATATGTTAATGCAAGATTCAAGCTCATAAAAAATAAACCCACCTTTAGTAAACGACCTCTATGATTGCCCTGCTATTAGCCTTTTGAGCCTTGGTTGTGTTCTTACTATCACCTCCATTCATTTGGCCGATCATATGCTTCCACTTGATTGTTTACCCTTTTGAGGAACAACTACGATGAGTGATTCTGTTAGCCACCCTCTTTACACTACCGTGTTTGATAAGTTCCAAACTTACCTAGAACCAGTTGCTACCCGAAAACATCACTCGTTCCTCAAAAAATGAGTTTGTTTTAAGCTCTTTTTAGACTTGTAAATATGAAAAGATTGCCGAGCTACTGGCCTTTCCATCTCATTAAAGTAAAGGGAAGCACCATTCCTCCTCTAAATTTTAATATTTTTGGACCTGAGGGATCATTACACAAAATGATCATGTGCTTGTCTTTTTCAGCTCACTAAAGTGATCGAAAAGTCATCCCTTTCGTATTATTTTATACGTTTTTGGACTTAAGGGATTATGCCACAAAAAAGGACTGCTAGAGTTTCCTTTTTTCCTCTTTTCAAACTCTCTAAACATGAAAAGGACTAAGTTATGTTTGTTGTTAAACTTGTTACAACAATTGCAACAAACTTGTCCATCCAGACAAGAGCGAGTTTCACTATCGTTAGGCTCGCTAAAACATAGCGACAAGTTTGCCTGAAGGGCAAATTATAGAACAAGCATATGTTATCCTCGTCAAGCTTGACAAAAATAAAGAAGTACTGGTCAGCAATGACTGGGGAAAAAGGGAAGAAAAATTGAAGAACTTCATTTGTAGCAGGTCGCTCTTAAACATGACACTTTCACTCCATCACCATGATTGAGTCGAGTTGGGTTATTCCGTTCACTGGTCACATCACCATTGGTCCTCCGTGCCATCCATTTTTGGGGTTAATGCTACCAATCCATCTTAGTGTCAAAAATATGTTCAAGAGAATTCATTCAGAGAATTTACCACTCAGCTAATGCCTCATCCACTGCAATACCTTCACCCTCCATTTTTCATGACCGCCATTCCTGAACCTTGTATCATCAGATCATTTTCACCTCCAGAAAATTATTTGCTTCATTTCATGTTGTAGATGTGGGATTCATTAAGGCCCTCCTACGATGGGTCACTTCTTGTCAACATTAGCTCATTATCTAAGAAGTTGACTTAGGAACAACCCTTTCAATACTTTAAAGCTTGCATGCCTCAGTGGCAAGTTTCTCACTTCCAGCGGCAGGTTTACATCAATGGCCTTCGACCGAAAGATTTGTGTGGTGTTCGACATTAGATCCTATATTCACACCACGCGAATTGTACCACAGTACCTTGAGGGTCATTATCATTATTGGTGATTCCTCTCGCGCCTGTTAACAACTTACATCATTGGCTGGTAATCAGGTGATGTCTTTCCATGTTTGACTTTATAACATCTTTTCACATGGATCGACTTATACATCAGGCAAATATTGAACGAGTTTGAAGACCCTGGATCTAGTTTCATCCATCCGGGCTGTGATATATTCAGGAAGATAAAGACACAAACTGTACGTAGTGGCTACAGAGATGATCATCCAAGCTAAAGGATGATGGCTCTACAAGAATCACGAGTCTGCAACAATGGACGATTATCTATCCTATGTACATGAAAATGAATTTATAAATCTGAGCATGGGAATGCCCGCCTCAGCTAGATCATGAAAATAATATGAATATGATGTATCGTATTGTATTTAATATAGGTCACCTTCCAGTTTGAGTACCTCGGATCCTTATGATAAAGCATTTCACCAGACATCAGAATATTTACGACCTCATGCTTTAAGGGGAAGCTGTTATAGACATATTTGGGCACTACAACCCCAATCAAATATGTTGATAAACCAAGGGCTCTTAAACCCCTAAAAGTGTTGTTTCATACCCTAAAGGATCATGGTCAACTGATGACATCAATTCCCAGAAGTTCCACCTGAAAAACCACTCAGAACTGGCCAAAACTGGACCATACAGACTGCTCCATGCTTAGGGTGCAATGCATAGTGGCTGCCTCACTGGCCAGGTGTGATGCATACTGAATGAGACTTCTGTTGGGTGTGATGGGCGAGAGTAGACAAATGGCAGAGGTAGTTTGCTAAGTCTAAACCCAGAGAATCTTTTAGAAACTACTCATATGACACTTTCGTCTCTGAATTTGCCCAACGATGAGTAAGAGATCAAAAAAATCTCCAAGTGGAACCAAGAACTATCAATGAAATGACACTAATAAAAAAACCAAAAGCTGACTCACCCCTCTGCAAATATCTATAAATGGATCCCTCGTATGAGAGATCTAGAGGCAGGAATTTTGTAATTTGTAAGGAAGTGTTGTTGGTTTCTCTTTGAGAAGAAACATTGTATTGTTGGGTGATCTTGCTTTTCATGAGGTGAAGAGGGCTTTCATGCTGGGAGGATGATGTTGGATCAAATAGCTCGATTGTAATCCTCTCTTCTATTTCCACTATCAATAAAGTTATTTGAGTTCTCCTCCATATAATTGTGTATTTGTGAATCTTGTTATTTGTATATGCAATTGTATGGTTAATGTATTTCTGATTCTACATTGTTTATGATATCATAGATCGAGATGCTTTGATAGTGTTTTGTTGCTTTTCCTCTACAGGTATTCTCTAAAGTAAGACAATTAGGAGAAGAGTGGCAAGATCTATCAAGGGAGAGAGGAAACAAGCAAGGAGCCAAGCGGAAGATATGGGTTGGTCCTCTTTGCTTCTCTCTTATCTATCATACATTAACAAAATCTTGAAGCGCTTTGAATTGTTTGTTTCTAAGATAGCTACCCATCTTAGTGGGACTAGCAGATCGAAAAGACACTAGCTTTCCCAAAAACAGCTAGTTGCAAGCTTCAGGGTTCTCTAGAGACAAAAAATCCACAAATGTTGGGAGGATGACCTATTGGACACTTTTGCATAGTTTCTAAGATGAGACAGATGCTGGGCTGTTGATGGGCTTGCTCAGAAATCTGCACAGTTTTCCTGGGTAAGCAGTCAACCATCTCTCTGTCTGACTGGCTAGAAAAACTATACAATTCTTGAGGGAAGACAGAGATGGGCACTTGGTGTATTTTCTGCCTATCTATGTTGTTTTCTTAGTGAACGGAGCAGACAAGATTTGCAGCTTCTATGCAATTTTTGAGGGGAGTGATTCCCGGGGTCACTGGTTGGTCAAACTCTCTAGTTGACCAGTAAGAGTGTTGATTGATCATCTTGCAGACAATGCAAATTGAAATGGCTTTTTGGACACTTCTGAGTTGTTCTGGGTGACAGTCGGTCAATTCGATTGTAGGGTGAAGGTCCGATTGTTAGAGGGTGATCCAGTCATTAAAACTTCAACAAAATGACTAAGTGTGTGAGTGAGTGCATTTGTGCATATGCAGCTTTTGCAAACACACACTCAACATAAATTGACGTCAAGATGCCTAAAACCATCAAGACAACGTATACTTATCATGATTGACTGATGGTGCGAGCGACAAGCACGACGCTTGTGATAGATTGTTGAACGATCACGACGATGCTTGCACAACAGCACATGGAACATCATGTGTGAGTATGATAGATGTGTACATGGAGAACACATCTCAAAAACAAACTTCAACATCACCAAAACAAGGTCGCAAGCATGACATAACAATGAACATGCAGAAGACGACAGTTGCTCGAACAAGCGAAAAGAAGAAGGACATGTAGAAGAAACACTTAAGATGATTTGTTTTTGTGTTTTTGCACATGCATGTTACTGAGGAAAGGGTGATATGAAAATGACAAGAAATCCTACAAAATCAACTAAGAGTTGTACTTTGAAAGTTGTTCTATACTTACCATACTTACTTTGAAGATGATCATGCATTCGATGGAGTTTGCACCCGGCCCTGATTTTTTCCATTACTCAGTTCCTTGGTCCTTCTCCTCAACTCCTTGGGAGCGATTTTAGCATGTCACCTTTCATGTAGTCACAGAGAGGTAGATCTACACAATTTTATCGGATAGTGAACGCTGCCGGAATGAGACCCTGGGAGGTCTGTCTATGTAGTTTTTTCATGCAAGGAAAAGAAGAAAACTTGGACAAAACTGCGCAATTCTAAGGCTCAGGGAACTACTGTGGGATAGGGGTCCTGTTGTGGGTGGGAAAGCCCTAGGGTATTTGGTTGAAAACCCCAACAGAGCAGAGGGAAGACAACAACAAGAAATTCATAGACAAACAATTCTAATATTTATACTACTGAACTGGGAAGAAGTGACCTTACCCGGAGGTCCTACATTTGGGTAGATCCCATAGGGTTCAAACCCTCTGCTTCTTCTGATTCCTTTGAAACTTGTAAATTATCCAAGAAAAGCATATACAATAGCAGTAACATAAAGTATATTCATGATATATATGTTAGATCATATACGAAAATGAACAATTACGCATTAATATAAGATTTATAAACAAATCGCAACATAGATCAATGCATAAACATGATAAATATTAGGAACAAAATAACATTTATTTATTGATGTAAGCTATAGTAAAGGTGGAAAACTACAACCTCTATCTTCCTGTAGCTCCAAGAAGATCCATCCTATCTTGGCCTCAAATCTTCCTCCATCAACATACAAAAGGATATCACAAGAGGGATGAAGGATATATCAAAAGAGGAAACAAGAGTTTCCTAAAGCTTGGGGAGTGTAGGAGGCACAGGGATTTCAGTAGACTTGATTAGGGATCAATCAACTATAATATCAATATCTCATCTCTTCTCCCTTTAGGCCTTTCCATGGAGGTTTATTTATAATTCTCCAAATTAGTTTTTTTAGTTGGGAAATAGTTGGGCCACAAGCTGTAGTAGGTGAGTAATAGGTAAAACCCATAAACTTTGCCCAAAATTAAGGAGATTTATTATTTTTAAGTGTTTTAACACATATACATAGGTTGGGTATATATTGATCCGTGTGTACACGCTTTTAACACGGGGAAAGTAGCGTATAGAATTTAAAACACTATTTTTTAGATTTTGGACCATGTCTAGAAAGGAAGGGTTGCCCTAGGCCATAGCCAAAGCATCAGATCTACCAAGAGTGGTAAATGGTGCTATAATAGATGCCCCCTAATATATGAGGTCATAAGAGGTACATGATGGCCAAAATGTATTAAGTGTATAGAAGGAATCATGACGTGACAGAGGAGGAGTTCACCGGAATTCAGCCTACCAAGCTAGTGAAAGAGATCAGAAAGAAGCTACTGTCTAAGGTAGGCATACCCATGCTCCTAGATAATAAAGCATGCCCTCATGTCAAGTACAAAGCAAATCCAATATGCATAAAAGTATAAAGGAACTAAAAATACACAATGGATCATCTGATCATATCCAAATAAGGACATGCACAAATATCACATATAAAGAATTGATCAATGATGTTGAAATACGAAGCTGATCACTGAAGTCATAAAGCAGATCCAAAAAGTATGAAGTCAAATAGTGGAATAAATGGTACTGAAATACAACTCGGGTGACAACATATAGGATGTCGTTGTAAGGAACTACAACATATGAGGTGGATGGTGTCAACAAGTAGAAACAGGAGCAATTGACAAATGAACCAAGAAATGTTGATGCAAACCCGAGGTCTTCACCGACCACCGTGGTACATTTATACACAATGGGAATAAATGATCTGAATTCGACCATGTGAGAAATCATTTGATTACTATTCATTGATGTATATGGTTAACAAATGTGAGACTACTCACCGTTAATGATGATGAGAGCCAAGGTACCCAGTACAATCTAACAAGTGCAAATAAATGAGTTGTAGTCAAAAACTTGGAAGAATCTATCAATCAGGAGACAATGATGTTTTCCAATTTTCAATAATGAAGGAGTCTACCACTGATGACTACAAACCCTAAGGTACTAGAAGGATGGCATTAAGGCATCCTAAGGTACTAGAAGGATGGCAGCCATGAGTTGAATTCAATGGGAAAATATCTGCTAGAAGGATGTCATTAAGGCATACTTCATCAATCTAGTGAAAGTGTAACTTCTAGGCCACTAATGTGGAAGGAATCAAATGAATAAAGATGTAGTAACTCAACCGAAGCACATTTCCAATGTCCACAAGATGTAGCTAGCACACGATAGAAACCCTCTGAACCAACAAATAATGAAAGCTGACATAGAGGTGAGGAATCCACCAATAGGGTCCAATGGAAACCAAGGAACTACATGAATCCCAATGTGTGATAATGAAAGCTGATGTCAAACACAAGAGAAAAAAATTAGTCAAAGACCCATGATACTGATTGATGTTGAGAACAAGGTGACCTATCAATATTAAATATAGGGCCAAGGTGCGGCTCTAGATCTGCTGTCATAGTCGATAAGAGCAAGACCCACCAGCAAGAAGTCGATGGAGACCTTCTCGAATTAGCATGAGAAAAGGACTAAATAGATGACGTGATAACAAACATGAACCTGACAACTAGGGATGGCCGACTGAAAAATAGGTCAAGAGACACCGCAAAGAGGCCAACTTAGGTTTACTTCCCTTGAACGAAAGAATGACTCAACTGTGACTACATGGCAGCATATGATAATTGTGCATAAGTTTCTCATGCAGGAGGGATAAGAAAACTCTCCATATGATTGGAAGAGATAACCAATCGGAGTAGTGCTGACTCAATAACAAGGTTAAGGATCTCCTAAGTCAAAATAAAGTACATCCCAATGGAGGAAAGATTATTTTTTGAGTGCTTTGTTCAAGGGCGACACAACTGAATCGAGCAACCATCAAATATGGAAATAATGTCCTGTTCCCGCTCTTTTTTGGGATATATAATGTTTCTGTATTTTTCATATTTATTAAGCCTAAAAAAGAATAAAGGAATGCTATATTATAGTGGAAAGAATGAGTGTTGAAAAAGCAGATGCTCTTTTTCCTGGGAGGGGAACATTCCTATGCTCGATGCAAGGTGGCGAAATTGGTCAATGACACTCAAAGGAATGTTCTTTCCATGGGTAAAAGGGGATGTTGAGTTGCAAAGGCTAAGTGCTTACGAGGTTGATTTCATAGAATATATGGTCAAAAGGTGGCTTAAATACTAGTCCAAGTGAAGTCGTCTCAATGCCAAAAGGTGAAAATGATCAACATGCAATGCATCAGTACAAATCAACCCAAAGGAGCCTCTAGGGTATAAATCCAGAAAATAGTGAAGTAGAAAGAGAATGAGTCTCCAATGCACAAGTCATGGCAAGACTAAAGAGAACTCCCAAGCCTACTCAATATAGCAGCATGGGCAACATATGTTAACGTGGATCTAACTCAGATTCCAATGTAAAGGTTGGCTCTACCATCACATCATGATTTTATAAGTCGGTGAGAGAAAATGGTTTGTGAATTAAGAAATGATGGGGTAAACCATATGGAAAAAAATATCACAGTATGGAGGCTAGTATGCAAAATGTAGTGGAAAGTGATATTCCCTAACCTATATGCTAGTAAGAAAGCGATACATGCCATGATGGGTCTACAGTCATGAGATTGAAGCCATTTCTCGAAAAAGTCTCCAAAAATATCCTATAAAAACAACCCAATCCCAACACTCCAAGCGAAAAGGTCAAAACGATCATAAAATAAAAGCCAACTTTTGAAAAAATAATTTTCAGTTTTCAACCTATATAAGGACTTTTTGACTCACAATTTTCTCATTTGTGTTTTAAGTAAGGAGCTGTGGAGAAAAACTCAAGCCATCTTCCTCTATCAAATTCAACTGTTCAAATTGCTTCAAATCTTCCATGTAACCCTCTAATCATACTTGTTATAATTTTTGATGCTTTTTAGATGTTTTTCCATAAATTTGACCGTAAGAAATTAATTTTAAAATTTTTATGCTGCATACATGCAAGTTGGATATAGGTAACCTGCATATATGAAGGCCTTATACACGACGGTGTGGAAAATGAACCCACGTGTGCGCGAGTTAAAAATTTTAAACATGGATTTAAAAATATGAAACATCTTTTTTTGCAGGAAGACAATTACTTGGCGTGAAAGAGAGCACAGTGCCATTGATAACCAAGTGATGGAGACTCAAAATGCATTAGATGCCTTGAGAGGATGTGGTTTCTTAAAAATCTTAAAAATACCAAACATGAAGGTGAATACTCGATGGCTTGAGCTGCTAATTCACTACGGGAGTGCAAAGGAAGATGCATTCGTGATTGATGAGATGCCCTTGAGGATCGAGATAGAAGACATTTGTTTCATTACAGGTCTATCCCGAAAGGGGGAGAGAGTGCACTCAACTGGTAGGATGATAGGTAGTCTCAGTGTAGAAGACTATGCCTGTATATAGTCTTGGCAACCTTGAAAAGGTTGGAAGTTAGTTACAATCAAGTATGTAGAGAGTTTATCATTAAGAATCTGTTATATACCTAGGGGGCTAATATGGGGTATAAAGGGAGGTACCCAAGGTAATAATGTAATAATGGGATGGGCCATAGTAATAAATAAGGTGGTTAACCCATATCATTTAAGGGACCACAAGTAGTTAGTAATAATGTAATGGGCCCATGGTTACAGTTACAACAAGTGGTATCAGAGCACTTTCATGGACAAAAAGTGGAGATCTTTTTTTTATTTTTTGCAGGATTTCGGGGGCGGCGAGTTTGCAGATCAGATATGTACATTTTGGTGCAACATCTGCACAATCTAATTGTAGATCTGGATTCTATGTGAAAAAATACCCGGTTTCGAAAAGAAAATCGATCGAATTGGAGTCCGGATGAAGGAGATATGGCTGATTTAAAAATCAGTGGGGTTGCAGACAATTTTTCGGGGCAGAAAGTTTGCGGCACAGATCTAGATGTCTTGGTGCAAGATCTGCAAAATCTAATTGCAGATATGGATTCTGTGTGAAAAGACACTCAATTTCAAAAACAAATCAGTCCAATTGGAGTCCGGATGAGGGAGATATCGCTGATTTAAAAACAACTCTTTTTTCAGAAATTTTGGTGACGGCGGGAGAGTAGCAGCGCAGATCTGAAATTCCAGTGCCTGGATCAATATTTCTATTACATGAGAAGATGCAGAATGATTGTTCCAATTCTGAAAATAGGTCATAATAGGGATTCTGAGCAATATTGACTAAATTGTGACAATTTCAAATTTTTGCCAATTTTTTTTGTGTGATGGATCATAAATTGAAGGACTTGTATAAATTTGATGGCTCTCATCCAGCCAAATGGCTAGCAGAAATGGAGAAATATTTCAAATTGGATTACGTCTATGATGATGACACTTAGCTTATGATGGGGAGCATATACTTGGACAATGAAAGACGACAATGGTGGCAAGGGCATCAATGTGGCTATGGAAGGTTCTTGACTTGGGACGCCTTCAAAAAAGCTCTTATGGACCACTTTGACCGTAAAATTCTTGTGGATAAGCTCACACAGACAGACACACAACCTAGCAAAGATTTTATTTACAAGAAGAAAAACCAGGACCTAAGGGTTATTTTTTTGTTATCTCCTATTACAGGTTCATGATTGATTCAGAATAGAAGATCATTGTTTCTATAAATCCTAGTTGCAAGCATAATTTCATCAATGTTAATTTGGCAAAAAAATTGCAAGTTCCCACAAAACACATTGAAAACACACAAGTGGATGATGAGGATGTCCAAGTGTATATGGATTTGAATATTTCTATGGATAAATATGTGTTCCATGGTGATTTTATACTTCAGAGACAGATAATATAGATGTTGTTTTGGGATACCCGTGGATGGAATCAGTGGGTACTATAAATATTAATGTGCAGAAGAAATTCTTGAAGCTCTGGTATAAAAAGAAGAAAATTACATTAAAGGATATTTCCATCAATAAACAGGTAGAGTCCACGGAGGTTGACGCAGAAGATGTTCCAGGGACTGACATATCAGATGATGAGTAGTTGATGGCTGACAATCAAACACAAACAGAGGCTGAAGCCGAAAAGGTAACATGTGTTGATACCTCTGATGAGGGTTCAGTAGTTGAAGTCATATTGGAAACAAAGACACCACAACAAGCCCCACAAGAGGGTGAATTAAAGAAAAAGACACTGTGGGTTAAAACTTCAACATATCATCACCCACATCACCCCGCAAGAAAACAACCTACAAGATGACAACCAATTAGCCACAAGGACAAAAACCCCCGTATGACAGATAGCGAGGAGCGACGATCCACCTACTACACATCAACACAGAAGAGCTGCCACGATCAACTTCCATCTCAAGCGAGTGAGGCACCAGGGAGATCGGGGGTTCACCTTTCTCTTGGATGGCTTGATGCACGTGCATGGTACCAGTGGACTACTCTTTTGAGTAGATCTTATTATTTATGTTCTTCCCATGTTTTGGGGATGAAACATGCTAAGGGGGGTGGAATGTTATATACCCAGGGGGGTAATATGGGGTACAAAGGGAGGTACCCAAGGTAATAATCTAATAATGGGATGGGCCATAGTAATAAATAAGGTGGTTAACCCATATCATTTAAGGGATCACAAGTAGTTAGTAATAATGTAATGGGCCCATGGTATTAGTCGATAGTATGAGGGATCCATGGTATTGTATGTATGAGGCCTATATAGAGGCTAGAGACTCCACATGGAGGGATGTGAAGGAATTGTTAAGGAATATTGTATGAACAAGCATATGGCTTGTGGAGTGTTCTCCTTCCTTAAGGAGTGAATGTATGGTGTTGCCCTACCTTAAGGGTTTGACAATAAAGAAGCATTTCTATCTATATTCAGTTCTTGTTCTTATTGGGTATATTTGTTATTTATCATATATTCTTGGTTACAGTTAGAACAAGTGGTATCAGAGCTATAACAAGTGGGTTATTTCTGTTATCATATATTTTTAGGTTAGATCCATAACATAATCCTACTATTTACCATAGCCAGGGTAAACAGTTCTACTACTCTACATCAAGCTTCATGTGTTTCCATGAGCCTTGCAATGGATTACCTCACTACAACATTTTATTGGTGTACACCTCTACTAACCAACATGAAGAAACAACTCACTTCCATTAAGAAGGGTCAGATGAATAATTTTGGATACGAAACTATATTATGTTCCTTCTTTTTTGAGAGACTACCTGGGCATCATCCCAAGGTATTATCTACCATCAGTAGCCCGAGAGATCTACGATGGGCAGGTGGGTTGACTTGATGAAACAACTAGGGGGTGTTTAGGTCCCTAAGATGACTTTTTCCTTTGGTGGGAACAACAAGTCATTGTAGTCAAAGACTACCCTTATGTTAGAATGGATTTCCAATGAGATCTATATCTAGTATTGCCACCAGATGCAGCATGGGGTACCATAAGTATAAATGATTTTTTAATTTTTCAATTTTAAGATTTTTTGGATTTTCAATATAAACGAATTAAAAATATTTTTGATTTGACAAGACACTTACAAAATTATTGATCATGTTTCAAATGTGGGACCAGTGAGACCTGATGGACTTCCTCGACATAGGCATCATGGAAGGGATGTCAAAGGGGATGCAACTGAGATTGAGAGAGTCCTCCATGCAGTCTACAAAAACTTGGTGAGATTGACTCACCAAGTACCCATGGTGGCCATAGAGGACTTACCAAAGGAGATGTAGTAATGCATGGTAGGAGTACCATGGGACTGGGTGTGACTATTTCGATGGGTGGCTAATGCCATTATTTTCTTTCTATCTGCTCATCCTAAGCAAGATCGTTAGATAGATGATAATATATTTTTGTGATTAGACATGATGATGGGCATAAGCCCAAATTTTCTAGGGCATTTTGTCCCTAGTTTTGTATATTATTTTGGACACAAAATCTCTATCTATATACAGACGGTTTTATGATGATCATATATATAGATGATACTTCAATTATTTTTTATGTTTTAATGTGATGAATGATTTATATGCCAATCCAATTCTTGATTAGAAATAGAATCTGCCAAGGAATTTTTTGATCGTGGAATGTGAACAAATGTGATATAAACAAATGATCTTTGCAATAAACATACTCTTACAAATTAGTGATAGAAATAAGGATCTCGTACCCGATAGATGTTATTTAGTTGAGATATCGCCAGTTGTGAATCTAAATAAACTACTAATGAATCAATATCAAGAGATATCACCTCAGATAGTAAATTAATAATAGTAGTATATTCAAAAATATTATTTGAAGTAGGACTGATACATACTCCTCTCGAAACCATCAACTAGACAAATGGATAGTAAATCACCCAAGCCATGGAAGGAAGGTTTCGGGTGTGTCTAGTGGCACCATCGACAAACCCTAGATATATCAAATCATCCATAAAATCCTACCAAAGCCAATAAAAAAAATATCGACATCACTAAAACTAATAGATAGATATGTACAATCATACAACATATACAAACAAGTAAATGCTCAGTCGAAGCCTAAGAAAAGTACTTCTTAAAGTACAACCCATTTTTGGGCTCCGCCAACTTGTTTCCTTCAAAATCAATCAATTCATAGGCTCCCTTTTTCAAAACTCGCTTGACAATGAAGGGGCCGTACCACATAGACTTAAACTTGCATGCCCCCAAGGCATCTTTGTCTTGATCATAGACCAAGACAAGGTCACCTTCAGAGAAAATTCTAGGATGGAAAACTTTATCATACTAAGTTTTTACCCTCTTTTTATGAGCTTCATTTATTGTGGCAGCATCTCAATGCTGCTCATCAAGATGCTCCAAATGAATGAGGAGTTCTTCGAGACTAGAAGTCTCGGGAAGAAGTTCAACATCCAGCTTAAGGGAAGGAATTTCACATTCTATAGGAAAAATAGATTCCAACCCATAAACCAGTTGAAAAGGAGTAAAACGAGTGGCAATCTTAACTGACATTCGGTATGCCCAAAGTGCTGGATATAACAAGATGTGCCAATTGGATCCAACTTTGTTAATCATCCTTTGCAAGATGATTTTAAGGGATTTGTTCATGGCTTCGACCTGCCCATTGGCCTGAGGATAATATGGAGATGAATTCTCCTTCCAGAAACCCAACTTGAGAGCCAATTCAGACATTAGTTGATTTTAGGAATACTGAACTAGGAAATAACTTGATTGAAGAGAAACAAGGTCGTTGTTTCACTATCATTCTTGAAAGCAGGCATAGCCTTAGCCCACTTAGTAAAGTAGTCTACGACCATGATGATATACTTGTGATTTCCTTCCGAATGCGGATTACAAGTAGTAAAATCAATGCCCCACTTTGTGAAAGGACCGACGGTTATCACTGGGAAAAACGGAGCTAGATGTGTGCACATCCGAGTATAAACCTGACAAGGATGGAATCTCTTGATGGCTTAAATAAAATCTTTGAAGATCGAAGGCGAAAAGTGACCTACTCACAAATGTTTTTGGGTTGTAGCAAGCTCAGATAGATGACCGCCACAAGCTCCACTGTGGCAATCATTAAGCACTAACTCAACCTCTTCCAAGGTTAAACAACATCTAAGGATTGAATCAATCCTACGAAGATATAAAGTGTCACCTATAATAATATAATTTTTAGCGAGGTGACTCAATTTTCTACACTCATCCTTGGAAAAAGCAGGAAGAAACTTTGAAGTCTAGAGATATATAATGATATATCCATACCAAGGATCTTGCGAGGAAATAAGAAATAAATGTTTATCCAGAAAATTTTCTTCGTGAACGATTCCTTCTTCACAAGGAAACTCTGAGATCAACTCTAAAAATACTAAATATTTCTTAGATTTAGCCAACATGAATTCAAGGTTGAATTCTTCTAAAATGAAAATCCATCTATTGTTTTTTACCCCAATCACTCACCTACTAAGAACAAACTGAAATGGGTTGACGACTGCTAAGACAAAATTTTTTCAAAGTAGAATATAATGTCGAAGCCACTGGACAACATGAAGTGCTACCATAGCTAATTTCTCAATGGGATAATCGCACATTTCAGGGCCAACCAAGCCTTGGCTCAGATAGTAGATTACATGTTCACACAAGGCATCATCTTCCTGAACCAGAATCACACCAATAGTTGATTCTGCTGTAGCGAGATATAAGAGGAAATCTCTACTATAATCAGGTGGACTCAACAAAGGTTTAGAGGTTAATGCTTTTTTCAAAGCATCAAAATATTGTTGCATGAAATCATCCCATAAAAATGGGACCCCTTTCTTAAGCAGTCACATAAATCCTTTTGTGATCTCTGCATAATTGGCTATAAATCTCCTCAATGAATTTTCTTTTACTTGGAGATTCTGAAGTTGACGTATAGAAGATGAGGGAGGAAACCAAAGTATTGCCTTCACCTTGAAGGGATGTACACGAATTCCCTCCATTGACATGATGAATCCCAAGAACTGGCTGGATATAACTGCGAAAACACACTTATTCGAATTCAACCGGATTTTATAAAAATGACATCGCTCAAAAATCAACCAAAGATGTTTAAGATGATCAATTCTCTTTAGAGAACGAGAAGCTAAATCATCAAGATATGCTTTGATAATGTGGTTAATGTCGTGAAAAGCATATGACATGGTCCGCTAAAAAGTAGCTCCAACATTTTTGAGGCCAAAAGGCATCATTTTGTATGAAATTGTGCCCTAGGGAAAAATAAAAGTTGTCTTGTGCCGATCTTCTAGACGGATAGTAATTTTATTATAACGAGAGAATCCGTCCATAACGAAAAAATATCATTACATGCAAATTCATCAATAATCTGATCAATAAAGGGCGTGGGGTAATTTTCCTTAGGACAAGCCTTATTTAGGTCCCTAAAGTCAATGCATACGCAAATCATTCCTTTCTTTTTATCTACGGGGACTGGATTAGAGACCCACTCAGTTAAAGGAAAGGGATATATGATGTTGGCATTATGATTCAAGTTTGGCACTATGGCACAGGTGTTGTCCTTGATGGCAACTCACTCAAGTGGAAAATCACTGTTCAGGCTCTCAAAATGATAGAAAATGAGATACCTGCAGGTGTGCTTAACAAAAGCTGCGGACCTGCAAGTGGCCCAAACAAGAAGTGCAGACATACCCGCAGGTACTCCGAACAAAAGGTGCAGGCATCAAATTCACTCACTTCAATGCAGAGAAGCGCGCGCACGTGGGAATTTTTATGATTGATCCATGGTATTTAGCCCGAAGTACATGATCCTATGGTTTTGGTCCGTGGTATAACATCTAAATTGTTGAACCTCGGTTTTGGGTCCCTTGTATTGGTTTTCTATGGTATTGATCCATGGTTTGAGTAAGCGCTTGCCTATAAAAAGGAAAGGATATCATTTGGCTAGACACTTGTGAAAATTGAATATCTTAAGATCTGAAATTTTGGGTGATCGTTTTGACAAGCTAGATCTAAATCAAGGTGAAAACTATAAATTGTAAGGTGAATCTATTGATAGGTCATGATCTCTTTGGCACATGATCAAATCTGTGGATCTGACAGTCTGTGTCACATTGGAGGACTGATAATTTGGCTCTATTTGGAGGTCCGCAGGTGATCCACAGCACAGGTGCGGAGGTACGCAGCACAATAGACGAATCAGGTGTGGAGGTATGCAGAGCAGCAGAAGGCGCAGGTGCAGAGGTACGCAGCACAGTAGATGGCGCAGGTGCGGAGGTACACAGCATAATAGACAGATCAGGTGCAGAGGTGCACTATCGGGTAGACAGTGCAGGTGCGGAGCTGCGCAGTCTAGACATAGAAGAACTACGAATATTTGCAGGTTTCTATTGGTGAATTTGCGGACTTTTATTGAAATATTTGTTGGCTGCCTTTCGTCTATTGCTGCAGTGTTCTAGGTTTAGATTACTGGTATTGCTTTTCTGGTTACTGCATTCTGAGAGGCTATTGGTTGATTCATCAGTTGATAGTAAAAGGAGATTGCTTGATTCACGTGTACTTGATGATTATTTGATGTTCATGGATCCAGTCTGGAAATTAATGAAACGTGGTGCTTGGAAGAAAAGAAGTAGGTCAACACCTACGTACTAGTAACTCAGCTAGTACAAGAGCTAAGGGGGTTGTAGCTCCCTTCCAGGAGAGACTGGAAAATGAGAGAGGGTTGTAGCTCTCTGTAGGTTGCAGCTTGCGTACTGGTAAAGGACTGCACCAGTACAGAATCATTGTAAAAGAAGTTTCCAATTGAAAGAAGATAGAGACACATTGCAGCAGGTGGTTTTCACCCACATTGGGTTTCCACCTTATATATGGTGTTCTTTGGTGTGACTGTCTGTCTTTCTTGTTCATGTTCATTATTATATGGTACTGAAATTCAAATTAATGGTGAACATCTGAAGAATAAATTAAATTATAAATCTAGAAGGAATATTGAAAAGAATCTGATAATACTAATTCCCCCCCCCCCCTCTCAGTATTATTTTGCAACATATGAAACCTGCCTTAAGTAGCTTCTCAATTTCAGCTTTGATATATGCTACTTTTCAAGGGTTTACCAGTCGAAGTTTTTGATGAATAGGTTTGAAATTTTTGTACATCTTGATCACATGCTAGACTATAGATGGATCTATTCCAGGAATTTCCTCATAAGGCCAAGCGAACACATCACGAAAATCTTTAAAGAGATTGGTATAAGTTTGAATTTCTTTAGGGGAACAATCAGGTCCAACGAAGACATTTTCAATAATGTTGGGATTCCTAGAGATGTTCACCAATACAGTTTGTGAGGTAACAAACTATTGAAATATGGCAACAAGAATATTCCAATTTAATGTTTCCTTGAATTAAATTGTGAATTAAAATAGAATTTAGTATTAACAGCTACTTGGAAATAATTAATTAATTTGTTTCAAATTAATTAGTTGGAGAAATTCAAGTTAGAAGTCTTTCTGAAATCATGCAAGAGTTATCCCTTAAATTAAGGAGATAAGATTGAGTTATATTTGAGTTGTAATTAGTTCACTCAGTTTACTGAGTTAAGTCCAGTTAAATTAGTTCAAAACTATTTGAGGAACTAATAGTGAGTTAACAGTGAATTGATGCATCCATGCACTCAACTAGTGCTAGTCTAGTTAACTGAAGATTCACTCATCAGAAACTCATGCATGTCTATTCTCAGAAAGACCCAGTTGAGATTAAAGTCAAGGAAAGTGTACTATCAGTTGCATGTGTTTTCTCAAAGAAAAAACTCATGCATGCAGTCAAGGATTTAATCCTTGAGGATTGTCCAGTTTTGGAAGTTATCATCCTCTTGGTAAATTGGTTTTCCACTTGGTAAATGAGAATTATCCACAAGGAACGGCACAAGGAAATAGGAGCTTGGAGGGCAGAGAGGAAGGCTAGAGAGAATCCAAGATTGCCTGTGAGCATCTCTGACGATTGTAATGAGAGCTGGATAGCTGTGAGAGCTAAGGCTTTGTATAATTCCTATGTATTTTCACCATGTATGATAATACGATAGTGTGGGGTTTTTAGCTGAGGCTTTCCCAAAAGTATTTTCATATGTATTTTTCCATTGATTCTTCTTCTTCTAGTTA
Organism: Pinus taeda; assembly: GCA_000404065.3. NCBI lineage: Eukaryota > Viridiplantae > Streptophyta > Pinopsida > Pinales > Pinaceae > Pinus > Pinus taeda. The sequence goes on along the minus strand of APFE031166636.1, from coordinate 11,167 downwards.
TATTGTTTAGCTTGATCTTTAAGCTTCTGCAAATTGATAGTAGAAGTAGGTTATAGTATTCTTCTTTGATTTATATTGCATTATCGGGTTAACCTACACAAATTTTCTACATGATATCAGAGGTAGATTTGAAGAAATTTCTACGTGTTATTAGAGCTAGATTTGTAGAAATTTTCTACATAGTATCAAAGTTGGATTTGTATAAATTTTCTACACAAACATGCTATCTTCGACAGAAAACTATGTTGGGGCCAAAGGGTTTAAAACTGCATGAACATCACTAGTAGAAGGATTGCACAAACTTTATTCTACTTCTCGCAAATGAGGAAGGAAATACGAACGATGCTGTAAATCATTTCATGGTCTTTCAACATCCATCATTGCTTCTATAATTGCTTCTTTAGATGGCAAGACAATATCTAAGCAATCTTGAGAAGAAATCAAATCTAGAGTCCAGGCCAGAGCCACATCTCCATCCAACTCCTTTGGTGAAAAAGGAGTAGGATTAGAGTCTACAGAGTTAAAAATAGACTGATAAGCAATTCCTGTTGCAGACATAGGACATGCCATTCCACCCACCTTCCCATCACCTAATGTGGTGGTAGATGAGGGTAAGGGCCAAGGGTCCAAAAAATAATGAGTTCTAAAGAACTCTCTTCGAGAAGGTCCCTTGGAGGATGTAATAGCATTAATTCTAGTTATAGGAGCAGGAAGATTAAAAGTACACATTAAGGAATAGTACATTCCAACTCCTAAATTCTCTATAGGTTGTTTGGGATTATCCACTAATGGAACAGTAGACTCTGAAGATGCGTGGGAATCACTTGAAGAATAATCCATTTGATCAACATTTACAATTCTCCCTTCATGAGGAAAACAAAGGATGCATAATAACGATGATACAATGGCTTCCATCTCATAAATCCAATACCTGCCTAAAAGGAGGTTGTAATCCAGATTTGCATAGACTATATCTACTTCAATATTCACCACCTTTTCCCCAACACAGATGGGAAATGTTGGAATAATCTGTGAAACCTATGAGAATGACTATCAAATGTCATCAACAAAATTGGTGAAGGAACAGCTTGAGGCGAACCAATAACCTTCCAACATGATGTGGAAATTACACATATGGAAGCTCCCTCATCGATTACAGTTTGAAAGATATTGGTCTTTCAATATGTAGACTTTATCTAGAAAGAAATATAAAGTGGGAGTATTTTCTTGGTGTTTGATATATTGAATGTAAGCACAAGAGAATTTTTTGGATCAACTCATGTGATCGTAGTGAGTAATGCACTCCTTTGTGTGGGGCATGACTGAAGTACCTCTAACGCCAACACAGCACAAGGACTCTGAGCGAGATCTTCTACAATTGAGTAGTTTTGGGCTACCCTAGCATTAGGGTTACTCATCGAACATTTTGCAGAGCCTTTTGGCATTCGAGGTTTAGACTCTACTACCAACCTCTCGATATGGAGTGGCTCTGAAGTATCAAGAGAAGATTTAGCCTTAGATGACTCTGATTCACCATAATCTTGTGATCGTGTAGCAAAGTCGATATGTCAACCCATCATGTACACATTTGATGTATTATCCCCTTCCTGGTTGTCCCCTGCAGGGGTTCCAGTACTAGAGTTTGCACCAGTAATTAACTGTTTCCCTTGAGGAAAAGGGTTAGTGAGGACAATTTAGGAGCTACAAGAGCCCTGCTAAGCTAATAAGCACTGAGCATCATGGATCTTAGGGAAAGGATGTGTCAAATGATCTCCATTGCACAATTTGCATGGAAATCTTAGACTCTTTCCTACCTCCTCTAACATCATTGTCGGGTTTGTTTGTGTTACCCTTCCCATCTTGGTTAATTTTCTTACCTCGTCCTTTCTTCTTCCCATTAGATTATTTGTTTCCTTTAGGGTTAGAAGTTTGGATGAAATTTATAAATGTAGGTTGAGAAGGCATAGGAGTTGATGGCAATGCCTACATAGAAGAAGCAGTTTGTAAGGACAACTGTTGCAATTGTTTTAGCAAGTTAGTTGGGTTAGCATCGATCGATCCAACTAGCCCATCAGAATGGGGATTTGGCTTCAGCTTGGCTATATCATACTTGGACCTAGGAGCATCAGGGAGAATTTTTTGAAGAATCCCATATTGAGAATATATATGTTCTAACTGGTGGGCTCTAAAAATAGCTTGTTCTTCAGTGAATACACCGGAGAGTGACACATCCTTGTTGGGTTGTGTTATATTCTTTCCACGACTAGCCCATGTAGTTAACTGAAGGGTTAAAAGGGGGGCGAAGCCCCCCCTTCGTTGCGCTAATTTCGTAGTGGGAGGGTCACAAGGGGTTTGAGGGGTGTAGGTAACTCCCCTCTATGGGGTCCAAGGCAACACCCCAATTTTTTTTTTGGACCCTATATTAGGTTGGGTGGACCTACTTATGGTTGTGTGCATGTTTTTCGCACATGGTTTTGGACATGATGGTTTTCGCTCCGTGGTTTTGGATGCGATTGTTTTCGATCCATGGTATTGGATGCTTTGACATGTATAAATATGTATTGTAACATTGAAAGGAACATGATGAAAAATCAAGCTAGTAGTCTCGGTTTTGGGATCTAGGGGAAAATTTCTATGTATATGTGTTTTATGTATTATGCTCTCACATTGTTTATTTTTCTGTGTTCTTAGAATTTGTATGCAGACAATTTCTATACGGGGTTAAAACCTACAATCCTTAGAGATTTTGGGTTGTAAAGATTTAAGAAACCATTCAAGAAGGAATTCTTGCAGAATATTAGCTTTAATGAGCCTCTTTCTTCTCCTCCATTCTTGGATGTCATCCGAAATGTGGGTTTCTTGATCCTAGTGAAAATTAGCCAATAGCTTAGTTATAGCATCATAGCAGACAGGCAACTAGAAATGGTTCAAGAATATTGTAGCTAAATCATTGAAAGAAGCACAGGTTCCCCTTGGAAGTTCAATGTACCACTTAGCTGCATCCAGTTAGGGTACATTGGAATAATCTCAAACTGATTGAATCATCTATTAGGGAGTTTAATGAACACCATAAGTGGAAAGTGGTTACATGGTCACCTGGATCTTCACTAGTCTTCCCTTCAAATTTAGGTATATCTGAGGGAAGTTTGGTCAGGACTAGAGGCCAAACCAGGCTATATCTAATCGTATCATTAGTTAATTTAGAAAGAATTGACAATTTTAACTTTTCCAAAAAAGGGAGTCACGGAGGACCTTGAGGATTCCACTTGGTGTGGGCAGAATTCCCAGCGTTCTGAAAAGAATGCCCTAGATTTGTGAAGGCACCAGGTTGCCTAAAGTAATTTGTACACCCACCTGAACCATAAGGAGCTCCTTGTGGTCTAAAAAAACTAGATTTTGACCAACTCCTGCCGAAAAATTTCCATAGCCAATAGTATTGCCCCCTAGAGAGGTGTTAAAAGGAGCAGAGAGCCCTTGGTAAGGGTTCCATGCATGAGCATAGGGAGAAATTTTTTTGAAATAACAGACAGAAGAATATAGAATATTCCCCTGATGGCCGAAGTAAGATTGATTCCCAGCTCCAATCCACTAACAACAAGGTGTCCAACCTTGAAAAGGATTTTAACTTTGACCCATAGAGAGAAAAAATATTGATCCTAAAGATGGGTCGGAATGTGGTATATGACCACCCTCAAATGGGAAACCCTAAAATAAGTTGACCCACTTGCCATGGAAGTCATGGATGTGGAGACAGCTAATGGAATACTTAATAGAACTAAAGGAATTGTGCTAGTCAACATTCCACAGGGGAGAACACCAGTGCTAGAGGTAAAAGCTTGGGTGCCCCCACTCGAAGATGGAATTGAAGTAGATCCAAATATAGCAGTGCTAGGAGTAATGGAAGGTATGGAAATCATTCCTCATCCTTGTACAGGTATAGGAGTTTTCATACTAGCAACACTCATGGTGGATGCCATGTCCCAGTAGTTGTCCTTGAAGGAAAAGACCAAAATAAACCTGGGCTCGAATGCCTGTTGGTCAGAGTCCTGACGTACAATAAAAATTTTGGGTGATTGAGAGGAAGAGAAGAATTAGGAGTCAAAAGAGACTCTTGAAGCTCTTCGACCTCAATAATGTCTTCTGACTGGAAGAGGAATCTAGAAGGAGCTGGAGTGTTCCTCTCCAACTTTGTACTTGTACCAGGTCTATCTTGTAAATCAATAACACTCAAAGGTGAAAGCCCAGGAAGCCTCCTAGACAAACAAACTAGTTAATTGGCCACTTTTAATTATTTTTAAGAAATCTAATCAAAGGCTGAAAAAATTTGTAAAGCTAGGCCAACTAGGAGAAAATACCACTCTCTAAATTCCTAAAGATATAATCAATCAAACTACCTCCAAGTATTTCCACTCTGGGTGATGAGGAATGGACACCAAAATACAAGAAAGTGAAAATCAAGGGTCTTTCAAAAATAGTTTGGGGTAATGACACCACAGGCCTACTAGCAAAGGTATCAGAAATAGTTAGGTTGACCTCCAGACAACAACCTTTGTTAGTGAAATCACCCAAGCTTTACAAGGGTACCCTCCAGAAGTAATGATGAATGTGATGCAACGTCTTCCTTAGGTGTTGCGGCATTCCCCTCCATAGCAACCTACGTGATCCCTAGGAAAGGAAACTATGGGCACCAATTCATATCAAAATCTAGGCGGAACAGCCATGAGGCAGGATCCAACAAGTAGGAGAGGGGGTATCTTTGTTCCTTGTGTTCACTCTCCCTCATGCTTAACTCCCAGCCATGGAGCTTTCCCGGTCTTTCTAACGATATTGGATTTTGCTCATTATTCAACTTCTATTTTTTATAATTTGAACGGCCTTTGAGTGTTAACTCTCCACTCACCTATTCCAAGGCCCTAAAGAACTTAAACTTGTTGGTGTTTGTTAATGACAAAATGAAAATGTTCTAGTTCTTTTTATTAGATTGCTTTATTTTAGAGGGATTTTATTTAAGTCAAGGGTATAACGAGAGTGAAATTGATGATTTTTTCGACACAAAAGAAACCAATAGAAACTTAACGATATGCATGAAATTATTTTCTTTCGATGAAAAGGGATTTCTTCTTGGTTCTATGAAAAACTTATATAGGCAAAATAATTTTCTTTTTTCTTTTCTTTTCATAAACACTCCACACACACTCAAAATCTAAAAAGGCTAAGAATGCTTATGATGCAAACTAACCTAATGAAAATTTAAATGATGATGCAAGATCCTATGAATACTCACAATATAAGCGAAAGAATTTCTTTATAAGGTCAATAAGCCAACTTGACGATGAAGAGTGAAAAAAATTTAAAAACAAATTTACCTCAAATCCAAGCAAAACAAATTGACAAAAAGATCACAATTAGTCAAAAAAAAAACCAAAAGAAACCAAAAAACCAAAATCTTGGAAAGAAAAAGAAAGGAAAAAGCTATGTTTTTGTCTTTTTCTTTTAAGGAATCTAAAGAAACTTTTTAGGTCGCAAAAAGAACTACTAAATTCCAAAGATCAAGAAACAAGCACAAGGAGCCCTTATACCTTGCAAGTTATAAAACTCATTAATAGATGAAACTTGAAACAAGAAGGACTACAAACTCAGACAAATTGACCCAAACAGTGGTAAGAGACTTCAGCAAACCGACAAAATGTCAAGAAAGAAAAACTCTCAAGATTGCCAAAGAAACACTGAAAAAGCACAAAAAGCAATAAAGCCACACAAAAATTCAAGCAAAGAAATGCAATTTGAAATCTGGGTTATAAATGAAATCAAAACCAATTGCTTGTTCTGGAAAACAAGAACATCCAAGATATTCAAATGGAAGCCTTGAACCCAAGGCATAAACCAAAAACTTGCTCAAAAAAAATCCTAGACTAACTAGGCTTTTCACTGAGAAGAAGATTTGAAAATGAAAACTTGCAAGAGAATAGAGTTCTAGAGACAGTGGATGACCAAAAAAAATAGCAGAGGTGACCAGGCAATAGACCTAACTGAGAAAAATATTTTGAAGAAAAAATCCAAAATTATGTATACGCGACCGTGTAAAGACACAGAGATGTGCACACACGTTTCAAATACAGGAAACACACATATACGCGAGAAAAATTGAGGAAAATTGCATGTATACGTGAGTGTACTCCGTGACAAAAGCATATAAAGGACTCAATCAAGAAAATAAAAAATCAAGGCTTGATCTAGAAGATCAGACTTGATGCCTATGAAGCTAATAAGTCAAATAACACTGTAAAAGAAAGCAATCAAGAAAACAAACCCTGATTGAGAACAAAAAACCCAAAATAGGAAAAACAAGAATGTTTTCCCTAGTGGAGTCACCAATTCAGTTGCAGGAGGGAATACCCTAGGGTCTTGGGTTGAAAACCCCAACAAAGTGGAGGGCAAACAATGGAGAGAACTACACAAACAAACAATTTAAATGCCTATACTACTGAACTAGGAAGAAGTGACCTTACTCAAAGGTCCTACGTTTGGGTAGATCCTGCAAGGTTCAAACCCTCTGCTTCTTCTAATGCCTTTGAAACCTAAAAATTATCCAAGAAAATCATATAAAACAATAGTAACATAAGGCATATTCATGATCTATATGTTAGATAATTAAGCAAATGAACAATTATGCATTAATATAAGATTTATAAACAAATCACAACATGGATCAATGCATAAACACAATAAATATCAGGAGCAAAAAAACATTTATTTATTGATGTAAGCTACAAGAAAGGTGGAAAACTACAACTTGAGTCTTTCTCCAGCTCCAAGTAGAACCATCCTCGGGATCTGTCCTGTCCCAGCCTCAACAATCTTCCTCCGTCAACATACACAAGGATATCACAAGAGGGATGAAGGATATCTCGAAAGAGGAAACAAGAGTTTCCTAAAGCTTGGGGAGTGCAGGAGGCACAGGGATTTTGTCATACTTGATCAGGGATCAATCAACTATAATATCAATATCTATTTTCTTCTCCCTTTAGGCCTTCCCATGGAGGTTTATTTGTACATCTCCAAATTAGTTTTTTCAGTTGGGAAACAGTTGGGCCATGGCCTGCTGCAAGTGAGTAATAGGTAAAACCGGTAAACTTCATCCAAAATTAAGGAGAGTTATTAGTTTTAAGTATTTTAACACATATACGCGGGTTGGGTGTATAACTACCCGCATGTACATTTTTTTAACATGGGGAAAGTAGCGTATAGGAAATACAACACTATTTTTTAGATTTTGGACCAAGTCTAGAAAGGAAGGGTTTCCCTAGGCCATAAGCAAAGCATAATATCTACCAAGAGTGGTAAATGGTGCTATAACAGGTCTTGGGAGGACATCTTTGCATAATTTTTGAGATTAGTGTAGCTGGACTTCTCTGTGCATTTCTGGAGAGCAGTGCCGCTAGGGCCTCTACGGGCTACGTTGTTTCAGTGGGCAAGGGAGGTTGGTGTCTCTATGCACTGCGGGGTTTTAGCAGGAAAGGGAGGAAGCTTGATGGTTACAGAAGAAAAGTGCATAGTTCTAGGAAGCTGGATGAGGCTAGGTTGCTTGGGAAAATGGCTAAGTGTGAGATCAGTGAAACATATGTAAACATTGATAGGACTCAACTGTGATCACACATGGAAACTTAATGACACAACATAGACCATGCGGAATACATAATACATACTTTTCTTGACGCAGTAATCTTCGTGACGTGAGTGTGTGAGGTGAGTGTGAAACATGTCTATGTGGTGACAACCACTCATACGCACACAATTCCCTTGAAGAAAGAAAACATTCCCTTTGCATGATAAACAACAATCCCTATGCCCAAATATGACACACGCTGTATGAAGATAAGAACATAGACAAATATTAACATCAAGGAGGGGAGCTTGAAATCATCAACTTACCAACAAGTGACCAAAAATAATCGATCACGGGATCTGAGGTAGGCTCTAAAATTTGCATGCGAGCCAAAATTTTGGAGGGTGGTTTTAGGTGCTACAACACATTATAACTTGTCCCTCATGTATGACCATATGATACCTTTTCTCATAAATTTTATGAGTTCTTAGTATTGGGTTTGATATTCCATTTAGTCATTTTCTACTTATTCTTATTCTTCTCACTTCGAAGTGTTAACTATCACTCCTTTATTATTGTTGTAGGTCCAGGTTGGACTATCTGGATGATCCCCCATTATTTTCTCTATTAGCCTTTTATTCCACTGATCCTCGTCTCCCCACTTACATGTTTACCACAAAAACATTCCCCTCGAGGACAGAGGTGGTATGGGGATTTACTTCACTTAGGAAACCCATATTAAACCTCACTTCCTACTGTGTAAGCCATGAAACCCACTCATGGAACTTGTAACACATTAAATGAAATTTCCCAAGTCATTCACTTTCTAGGAAACTCCTCCTCAGACCTCTGAATCCATTTCCAATCCTCTCATCCCAGTCATTGTGTTGACATTCCATAATATTTACATTAATTATGATTCATAGTAACTTTTATCAAAGGGGTATCAAAAAGGGTTGTGTTATATTCTTTCCACTACTAGCCCCCCTAGTTAACTAGGGGGGCATGTGGGGCTCCCCCTTCATTGCTCCAATTGTGTAGCGGGGGGCGGGGAGCAGCGTAGCCTCCCTCTATAGGGTTTGGGGCAGCGCCCCTAGGAACTTCTTTTTTTGGACCCTATATTAGTTGGGCGAACCTAGCTATGGTTTTGTGCATGGTTTTCGCACATGGTTTCGAGGGCGATGGTTTTCATTCCATGGTATTGGATGCTTCAGAATGTATATATATGTATTATAACATATGAAAGCAACATAATGAAAAATCAATCTGGTAGTCCCGATTTTGGGATCTAGGGGAAAATCTCTGTGTATATGTGTTTTATGTGTTATGCTCTCACCTTTGTTTATTTTCTATGTTTTAGAATTCGTATGCAGGTAATTTATGTACAGGGTTAAAGCCTACATTTGGCATCAGATCTTTTTTTGCTTCAAGGGGACACCTTTGTTGCTGAGGGGTTTCACTCTGGCCTATGGTAGAACTTGTTCAGTGGAAGATCTGCGGTATCGATTCTGGTGGTGAAAGTAGATGGTGAGCAGTGGAAAGATAGATATCAAGAAATTTAATGGTCAAAGTTTTGAGTTATGGAAACTCAAGATGGAGGATCTGTTGGTAGATAAAGATCAGTGGATCGTAGTAGATATAGGTACTAAACCAACAAGAGTGTCCGATGAAGAATGGAAGAAGTTGGGTCAGAAGGCAAAGAGCACAATACAATTGTGTGTCTCATATTCAATATTGTTGAATGTATCAAGGGAATCTACTGTGAAGGACTTATGGGACAATTTAGGGAATTTGTACCAATCCAAGTCTCTGATGAATAAAATGTTCCTACGAAAAAAGTTGTATAACCTAAGGATGAAAGATGGAGACTCGGTGATAGAGCATCTAAGTGAATTTAATACTATGGTAAAGCAATTATTGTCTGTTTATATTAAAATTTCATATGAAGATAACTGCATTAGTTTTTTGTGTTCTCTACCATATTCGTGGGATAGTCTGGTTTTTGCAATAGGTAGCAATGCAACTGCCTTGCATTTTGATGAAATAGTCTCATCCTTACTGGCGGAGGAGATGAGATGGAAAAATATGGAGAGCAAGAATGATGATGCCTTTACTGTACAAGGACCATCCTAGAAAAGAAACAAAAATAAGTGATCAAGTGGGAGATCTAAATCTCCAGGAAATCCTATAAAGGTGTGCTGGAAATGCAGAAAGGAAGGGCACTACAAAAGGGACTGTAAATCTAAATCTCCTAACAAAGGAAAGGGATTGTTGGGTTGTGTTATATTCTTTCCACATAGTTAACAGGGGGTTTTGAGGGGTACCCGTAACCCCACTTTATGGGGTCCAGGGCAGCGCCCCAGAAAATTTTGGTTTTGGACCCTATGTTAGGTTGAGCAGACCCACCTATGGTTTTGTGCATGATTTCATGCATGTTTTTTGGACGCGATGGTTTTCGGTCCATGGTATTGGATCGATGGTTTTTTGGTCCATGGTATTGGACGTAATGGTTTTTCGGTCCATGGTATTAGATGCTTCGGCATGTATAAATATGTATTGTAACATTGAAAGGAACATAATGAAAAATCAAGCTGGTAGTCTCG